>NKZH01001781.1:0-28662 GCA_002370695.1 Metschnikowia matae var. maris | reverse complement strand
CTAGCGTACCAGAATTGATAACACTCTTAAAGAGAAACAAGATAGCCGTTCCAGTCTATGCGAGTGTATATGGACACTCTCAACAATGTCATTCCATTTCGTATTCATGAAAACATATGTATACACACAGATGTATCTACCTAAAAAAGCCCCGTATACATCTTTCCAGAAATGGATCTAACAAGTACATTGTTAGGGTAATGTAGTATAGTAGTATAGTAGTATAGTAGTGTAAATTTAACTTGACCTGTTCTGATAATACAAAAAATTGCATTTGGCTGAATTAACAAGCTTCACGAGAAAATCCGAGAACACAACATTCGCTTTGGATTTCGGTGAACACTTTAGGAAGAAGGAGGTACAAATCTGGTGGGTGCAAAATATCGCCGCAGAATGCGAAATGCGAAATGCGAAATGCGGAGCGCACTAGCTCTGTCAAGTACAGTGTTATTTAAAACTATTCAAACCAATAGTTCAATATGGTTCGTATCTATTCGCATAGACTTTCAAATCAAATAGCCTAAAGGTTCACACCAAATTCACACCAACGTTCATACATTAAAGAATTCAATATTTTGATAATATTAAATCTGGAGGATTGTCTCAGATGTACACCAACATTTAGATACCAACATTTAGATACCAACATTTAGGAGTCTTGCTTCTTACAGTGTTATTCAAAAGTATTTAAATCAGCAACACCAATAGTTTGACAAATTACTGTTTTTAATACATAATAAAGATTTCACAGAAACAAGTTATTTTCAAATTTTGGGTCTTTAACAATTTTTAGGTCATAAGTAAGGAACTCTTTTTTTAATTATTGATCTGCTTAATTTTGCTAGTAGTTGGGTTTGAAACATATGGTCGTACTGGTTTGAAAAAGTCTTCAAAAAGACTGTATGTACACCAACATTTAGGAGTCTTACAGTACCAATCAAGGACTTAAAACGGGTTGGAACATGAACTGGTTTCCTTTTTTCATTCTGGAGGTTTGATCCACAGCCCATTGTTGCCATAGACAAAGCAAGGGCTCATAATTCAAACACTTCCACGGTCTTGCCTTGGATTTTGGAATTTCCTAATATGGTAAAAAAACGAGCTTGCGGCTCAAAGTATGTGCCCCTTCGGCCCTTCGGGACTTATCTAGTACTGGCATATCCCTAAGGGTTTGGGCAAAGCTCCTGTATACAAAATAATCAATGGCATATTGAAGGACTAATTTTATTCTTTTTTTCTTTTCTTTTTTTTTTGAAATAGAATAAGCCCATTACTACGATCTAGCAGAGTAAGTGTTAGACCCATCATGGGTAGTAAACTGCCTTTGTGGATGTTGAAACCTGTACTGGTTGAGAGGTTGAGCGGCCCCTTTGGCCCTCATTACGACCTGTATTTCTCTATGCCGGACTAGTCTATGTGGAGGAGTCAGTCCAAGTCATTTGTGAACTTGAATAGCTCTACACTAAATAATATTGGTGGATCTGGTATCTTTTGCTAAGTCACAAGGGTCTTTAGAACTGGTGAGCTTACCACAACAACCCGTCAAGACAATTGGAAGTAGGTTCTAATGACTAGTTTTGTAAGACCACATTAGGATCAAATGTTGTTGTAGTTGTTGTTGTTGTTGTTGTTGTTATTGTTGTAGTTGTTGACCAAGCATAGGTGCGAATACTAGGTGATACCGCGTACGATTGGTACTACTACCAAATACTACTCTTTGTTAATAGTGATATTAAGTATTTGTTAGACTTTTTATGGGTAGACACTATGGGTAGAAAAACTATGGGTAAACCTTTTATGGGTAGACTGATTTTTAGTGTGATTACAGACCATGAAGCCAAGGTCTATCGATCCTTTATGTTTACTACGCCGTATTTGATGATAAAGGTGCCAAAGAATTTACCACAGCAATCATTAGTTTAGGCATTCAACCGTTCAAAGCCACAACACCCCCTTTTTTTTTCTCTAATTACATTGTACTTTGTTTAACTACTCAATTGTAATTGTAAAATAAGGTCGTGCGAACCTCATAACGGATCCAACTAAATTGTACACGATTTTACTCAACTAATACAAGTACCAAAAAAAAAAACACACCAAATAAAAAAACACATCACCAACAAAAAAAAGTACCAGTGCTTCATAACCATAAATACCCTTACTTACCATTTACACATTCACCGATTTGAAGCCATTTTTAATTTCCCCCATGTACACTAAGTTGCAGTTATTTGCAGTCAGTTGAGCTGGTACCCTCACTATGAGTCTCACACCGCGCACCTCTTCAGAAGTGTACATCTCAAATCTCACATCTTGGTCTGCGCTCACATCTTAGTCTGCACTCACATCTTAGTCTGCGCTCACCATAGAAGCACACTGATTGGTCTACATTCGCTTACATACCTGAAACAATTCTGAAACAATATTGAAACACTTCTGAAACACTTCTGAAACACTTCTGAAACACCCTAAACCCTTTTTGAAGCAATTCTGAAACAATTCTGAAACTTCTTGCTCACCATTACTATATGCTGGTTATACCGTAATCCACCAAATGTGGTAATACGACACTACAAGAAATAAACCCCAAAAGTGATACACAATAAAGTGATGATGATTACACTTAGCGATTTTGCAAAACAAATTGCCCTTCTTGGAGGACTCCCCAATAGAGTGACTATTGCCCTTTCGGGAGGTGCAGACTCCATGTGTCTAGCATACCTTTTGGCTAGTTACAGGAACAAACACCAGCCACATACTCACATTCTGGCCGTGACCATAGATCACGGGTATCGGGAGGGGCTGGACGTTGAGGCCCGAAAAGTGGGGCTGATTGTGGAGACCTGGGGGATCTGCCATACTGTACATAAGCTCACATGGTATAAGGACCCTCGACTTATATCCAATTTCGAAGAAGTTGCACGGACCCAACGACTCCAGGCACTTCGGAAATATTGCCTTGATCAAGGAATAAATTCCGTTTTCATGGGTCATAACCAAAACGATCTCGTGGAGACTTTTCTCCAGCGACTCCAGATGAATTCCACGATTTACGGGTTGGTTGGGTTAAAGGGGAGGTCTGTATTTCCAGGCTCCTCAAATTTTTCAGATTCTGTGGAAATTTTGGAAAAATCGGGCCAAAAATTACCTGGAAAATCACCCGAAATACCGGAAATCCCTGGAAAAACACCAAAATTACTGGAAAAAACAGTGATTTCTGGATTTCTGGAACATCTGGAACATTTGGAGACCCTAAAAAGTCCAAAACTTCCCGAAAAAATAATAGAATTGGCGGAAAAATCAGAAAAATCGACCAATCAAGCAATTATTTCCATCTATAGACCATTATTGGCATTCAATAAAGCCGAAATCGTTGCTACCTGCAGGACAAACCAAGTTCCATGGGTGGAGGATTCTTCTAATGCAGATATTCACTTGACTAAACGGAATTGGCTTCGGTATGCTATGAATGAAGTGGTGCCAGGGAGGCCAGGGCTCCTGTCCATTGCATATTCCAATGTCGTACAAACTATTGGGGAGGTACAGATGTTGGTTAATTTCTTAGAAAAGGAAGTTGCATCCATAAAGTTTCCTGATCGGGTATTTGATCCAAAAAGAAATAGGCTTACGTTTAGTATGGCCATATGCAGGTTCTGGACATATGAACTTCATGATTTTCTAGTTTTTTCCCGGTGGTTTTTCCACCAGATTTCGCCTCTTTCGTCTTCTAAATACTTACATTGGGGCTATGCAAAAATCCACCGCAATTTTGTTCCTGCGTTGGCGGAATTCATCCGGTCCCAGAAAGAAGAGGCTACTTTCTGTTATTTGAACGTGAAAATCCATATACAAAAGAGGGAACAAACACTCTATTTTACTGCATGCAACGAGGTTCCAAAAAATTACAAAATGGTGGTTGATGATCAGGGTTGGAAGTGCTTCGATCGCTTATGGTGGATGAAATCGAGTGGACCTGCACATAAGACATATACCGCCATTTACTATCATTCTTCTTTAAAGAGACAATTCCTTACATCATTCCCTTCTTGGCCATCACGTGGGCTTATGAAGGATTTAGGAAATGTTCCTGTAATAATGGATGGTGAACGGCTTGTGGGGGTACCAACCTGGAACCTCTGGGTGCAAAACGTGCTGGTCACGTGGACAAAGAGACAATAATCTACAACAACAATCTACAACAAACCTACAACAATAACCTAAGACAAGGAAAACATCCACCACCATTTCCAACACATGTCCAACAAATCCATTCTTCCTACCTTGAACAATGATATGCTAGCCTTGAAATTCAGTATAGCTTCCAACCATCTTAAACGATTATCCTCATTGGGGAGAGGAATCCTCATTGGGCACAAGAATCCTCATAGGGTCTATTCTCATTGGGCAGAGAAATTCTCATAGGGTCTGAGTTCGCCGTGATAATCCCAGAGTAATTTGAAACTTTCTTGATAACTAAAGAGAGTTCTTATCCATTCACATTTCTGGTCTACTTGGCAATTCTTTTTGGCTTCATCTTCCATGAGACTCATGGATCTATTCATTAAGCTACGCTTCTCCTCCTTTCAATCCTCACTGAATGCCCAGAATAGCCCACTGGCAATCTATAAGCTCTTGTCTTGCAACATATTCCTCAGTGATTGTGCTTCATTCCCTCAGTGATGGTGTTTCATTCCCTCAGTGATGGTGTTTCATTCCCTCAGTGATGGTGTTGCTCTTGGTGTGTCTTATATGAAAACAGATGACACTTTCAGGGACACAAGATCTTCTTTCAGCTTGTGGTTCATAAGATCTCCACGGCTTTCAGTCTCATGGTTGTACTTCTTTCTTTCGGCATGGCTGTATTATTATTGATAAGCTTTCAGGAGCTGGAGAACCCAGACCCTAATAACTCTTCCTATAGCTTCACCAAAAGGCCCCATGGAACCAATGACAAAGTTCTAGTAAGAGCGTTCGGGAGTTGGAAAGACCCTCAGGAGTCACAACATCAACAGTGCAAGTGGCAACATTATCACAGTCAGATGGAGTATAAGTTCCTAGAACACTGTACTCACTGTTGGTAAGGGAAAAGAGTATTAGGAAAGAGTACTAGAAAAGAGTACTACAAAAGAGTACTAGGAAAGAGTACTACAAAAAGTAGGAGAGCAATAGAAATTATAGTGAAATAGAATCTTAAGGTACTGGAGAGTAAGTAATAGAGAGTAAGTAATAGAGAGAAGAGTAGTATAATACTGTAGTATAGTAGTGTAGTATAGTAGTATAGTAGTATAATAGTGTACTATAGTAGTATAATAGTGTAGTATAGTATGTAGTATAGTATATAGTAAATAGTGTAGTACAATAGTGTAGTATAATAGTGTAGTATAGTATGTAGTATAGTATATAGTATAGTATATAGTAAATAGTGTAGGTAGTATAATAGTGTAGTATAGTAGTGTGGTTGTAGCTGTTGTTTTGCTTCTGGTGTTGTGCATTAGCGATGACGGTGTGATAATTTGGAACCGTTACTTCGTTGTGGGCTAATAACTCCAAGAGATATGGGGCAGTGGCAGTCATGATGTTCTTTATAGTATTGAGACGGGCTACTAATGTATACTAGATGGTGTGTAGTATTCTGGTCAATGATGATACCGTTCAACCAAGAGCGGACTCTCCTCTATATATACTTTTTCCATCCTGAACTCCTTCTTCCTGCACCGTAATCTTTAATCTGTCGTCTCTAGGACCAACCTGATTCCTCCTGACGACAAGGTTCGGTTGTAATGCTGGGCTTCATGCAAACGCCGTGTACTACATGTAACACCTTACCTGCACACCCTAGTTAGCGCATCTTGCATGTCCAACAAGTAATAGTACCCTGGTAATAGTGAGTAGTAGGGTGACACCACTAATACAAATACCAACACTACTAGTACTAGCCATATGAGTAGCTATTATAGTACTGATGGGTAATCAGTAGAAATTAGTAGTCACCAGTACTATATCCGACTAACATTCGTACCAACACTCATACGATCACTAGCACTTATAGTAAGTAGTCAGTAGTAAATAGTGAGTGAGTGGGTGAGTAGTATATAATGAGTGAGTAGTGTATTACTGTAGTACTGTATACAAGCACCAATTCAGTCAAAAATGTCACTCCCACAAAAAGTGAATTATTGGATATAAAAAAAAAGAGTTGAGGCTAAAAGTGGTTTAATGTACGTGCCCAATGGATGTACTGGTTTACCCAAAGACACTATCTTACAATCTGTATGGGGTGGGCAATTTAAGCGCATACATATACTACATTATGCACTTAAAGGGTAGAGCCATATACTCTCACAAACCATTATTACTCGTGTCACTCAAATGAATACACAGTCCAAATAAAAAGTTAATCTTCTTTTAAGAAACATTCAATCAATCACTAAAAGTGATAAAAGCTGTAGTCAGTAGTCAGTAGTAGTAGTAGTAGTCAGTACAGTGTTATTCCAAACTATTCAAACCAATAATTCAATATGGTTCGTACCTATTCGCATAGACTTTCAAATCAAATGTCATAAAGGTTCACACCAAAGTTCATACATTGAAGAATTCAATATTTTGATAATCTTGAATCTGGAGAATGCCTCATATTATGATTTACTATTTTTGGGACTGTTGTAGTACCAATCAAGGCTGAAGTACCAATTAAGTGTCAGACCGGGACGGAACATGAACCAGTTTCCTTGTTTCGGGGGTTTATGTGTATTGGTTTTCTAGTGTGGTTTGAATGATTTTGGAAAACACTGTAGTAGTCAGTATTCAGTATTCAGTAGTCAGTAGTCAGTATTTAGTAGTGAGTAGTAGTATATAGTGAGTAGTCAGTATTCAGTAGTGAGTAGTATATAGTGAGTAGTAGTATATAGTGAGTAGTAGTAGTAGTAGTAGTAGTAGTAGCACTCGTAGTAGTAATAAAGGCAGTAGTTGTTATGTTCTTTATAACGTATGTTGTCTTAAACTCTTATATTCGTAGATGGTTCCTCGAGAGAGGGACCGCAGTGGTTTATATAACTTTGAGAGAAACGTGTGACCGAAAAACTCTCCACCAGAACAATGGGAAGCAATGTTCTGGAATGTTCGAAAGAGGGCCTTGATTTCACGATATTGTTACAACAATCAAATGCCGTGTCACGGCATTTGTACTAGACACGACTAGAATCAGACATCGTAGGCTCCATATTGTATCTATAGGTAGTGTACTACCTATAGTGGATCTAACAGTAGTAATATTAGTGTAATAGTGGTAGTATAGTGTGGGATTAACATAGCATAATTTTAATGGTCATGGTAATAATACTAGTGATAGTAGCAGTATTAGTAGCACTCGTAGTAGTAATAGTAGCACTCGTAGTAGTAATAGTAGTCATGGAGAAATATAGCCTAGCATATTATTATTAGTCATGGTAGTATTAATGGTGATAGTAGTTATCCTATTAGAAGTGGTAGTCTTAATACCAGCAGTAGTAATAGTGTAGCAGGAATGTAGGAGTGTGGTACACTGTAGTAGCCATTGCATGTTGAAGATTCTACGATATTGTATCTTGGAAAACATGTTGGGATTGGGGACTTTGAAGACTGCATTGGGGATTTCTGGGCGTTGTTAGTGTATGTGTGGCAGGTTTATTTGTCAGCCAAATGTGTCTCAGTCAAATGTGTCTCAGTCAAATGTGTCTCAGTCAAATGTGTCTCGGTCAAAAGTGTATCCAAATGTATGTCCAATGTGTGTCCAAACATCTGTCTAAATGTGTGTCCAATGTGTATCCAAATGTATGTCCAATGTGTATCCAAATGTGTATTTCGATATCTGAGAAGTCTTTAATGTATACAAGAATTTCTTTTTCCCCGCCCTATCTGGACCCTAGGTGTTCTATGAAGTACCATGTGGTACACTTGAGATGAGATTTGCTTGGAAAAAAAAGCTTTCCAAATGTTGATGAGTATACTGGGTGGTAATAAATAGTAGGTTTTGAGCTCTGTCAAATATGTCCACCCGTTTGTGGCTCCAAAAATATACTGTCTACCACTTAATCGGGTCCAATTGAATTGGGGTCAATTTGGAATTGTGATGGTTGTAGCATGGAATTCGTAAATGAGCATCGAGCATCGAGCATCTAGCATCTAGCATCTCATTCCTAGTGGGGTGACGCAATGGTTTGCGTTCGCACTAATTCATCCCCACCAAATAGTCCCCCACACAACAGTAGTAACCTCTTAATGTATTCACTCGCTAATGAAGTAAACCCCTTATGACATTATAAAAAGAGCTCTTGCTTTAAAAGACTAAGCTTAAATCAGTTCAGTAGAAGTGGATTGCTCAAACACTAGATTCCTGCATTAAGAAAGAAGTTGAGCATGTGATATATAAATCTCAAGACTTAAGACTTAAGACTATGGCTATGGCTATGGCTTTAGGCTCAGGGCTTTAGGATCAGGGCTCAAAACTCAAGGCTCAAAACTCAAGGCTCAAAACTCAAGGCTCAAAACTCAAGGCTCAAAACTCAAGGCACAACGCCCAAAGCTCAAGGCTCAAAACCATTGGTTGCATTTCTCGCCATTGCATCCAAAGTCCATGCTTCCAAGTCCGTGCTTCCAAGTCCGTGCATCATGGGCGTGTTGACTAAACTAAGCGGTCAGCTATTCAACAGACAGTCAATTACAAGAAACGATTATTTTATACAAGGCTCCACTTAGACAAATGGACTAAATAGGAAATTGCCCATTTACAAAATTGACAAAATTCCTTTCACTGTAGTCTTGAGAGGTGGCCAAAGTCTCAATAGTGTTCAATAGTGCTCAATGTGCTCAATAGTCCAGGAAGTTCTCAATGGTCCAAGATGTGGTATATTTGAGAAAGGCCTGTAATATCGCCAACACCCAACAGCTTGGCCGAACGTCTGCAGCACGCACATGTATAGACTATCCACCGTTTCTGCATCGATTCTGCATCGATTCTACACCGATTCTGCACCAGTTCGGCATCAATTCTTGTACGAATGTTATTTTATTTTTCTTAGCACTCAACGAATGATGACTCCCACGGGAAAGATGGCTCCCACGGGAAAGATGGCTCCCACGGGAACGCCATGGTACATTTCTTGGCCGCACTATAAAGTTAGCAGTATTTCTTGTTCCTAGCGGTGCTTTTTTGTTTTTAGCAGTTCTGAGTCCTTCCTGTTTCTAGCAGTGCTTCTGTTTCTAGCAGTCCTTCCTGTTTTAGTACTACCGCAATTTCAATGAAAGTCTCCTACTTATCCCTCGCTTTTACTTTCGCTACGGTTGCGTTAGCTTACCCAATGGTCTTCTTCGCAAAGGTTAATGACATTTATTATGCACTCTCCCAATTTCTAGTATTTGTTCAAATTGGAAACGAAGAAGACGGTAATTATTTCTATCAATATACCTTGTATTATAAACCTAGTGGATCCTATTTTGACCCTGTGGAGTTCACTTTAGAAAATGATATGGCTTACATGGACGAAAGTGTTTTCGGAATTTACGACTATTACCTTTCCTACGGTGATAATGTCGAACCTGAAACTTTAGGACTTGTTGACAACCAGGTCACCTTCTCCACTTTCCAGTCGTGTAGGTATAACAACTTGGATGGTTCACATATGATTTTCACCGATCCGCAACGTACATCGATTTACAATATCAATTGTGTTCCTGCCCAGCTTTACCTTTTGCCTTATGACCCTGAGACTGGTCAACCTGCGGAAGAAGAGGAAGGTCTGCTGTCAACTGTGGCACTGTCCAGCTCCTCCCTGACTTCAACTGAGGTTCCTAGCTCTTCTTCAACTGAGGCTCCTGTTTCAAGTGATGCCCCTGTTTCAAGTGATGCCCCTGTATCAAGTGATGCCCCTGTTTCAAGTGATGCCCCTGTATCTTCTCCAAGTGCTTCGTCTTCCGTGCAGCCAGAGCTGTCTACCACCTCCAATGTGGCCGCCGAACCCCCATCATCGCTGTCTGCCGCCCCCGAGTCTTCAGTTTCAAACGATCCAGATGTTTCTTCCAGTTCAGGGGCTCCTGAATCTTCTGGGGCTCCTGCTTCTTCAGGGGCTCCTGCTTCTTCAGGGGCTCCAGGCTCTTCTGAGGCTCCTGCTTCTTCGGGGGCTCCTATCTCTTCTGGGGCTCCTGGTTCTTCTGAATCTGCTGTTTCAAGCAGCACTGAAGCTTCCGAGTCTGGTGTTTCAACCATTGCGGGTGCTTCTGAATCCGCATCCACCTCCTCTGTTCCTGCTTCTGTTATCAACACAAATTCTGGTGTCAACACAAATTCTGGTGTCAACACACTTTCTGGTGTCAACACAAATTCCGTTGTCAACACAAATTCTGCTGTCAACACACTTTCTGCTGTCAACTCTGGTATTTCCGGTGTTTCTAACTCCACCACGCCAGTTGCTGCTGAAACCCTGGTGGCTGAATCCCTGGCGGCTCAAACCTTGGTCGCGGACCCTTCGAGTGTGAACGCATGGAACGTTAGTACTGCTACCAGGGAGCACACCACGATTTCGACCTATTGCCCTAAGTGCGAGCACACTCCTGGTGACACTATCTGGAAGACGTACACCGACTATACCACCTACTGCCCACATGAGACCACCTTGACCATTACCAAGTGTGACATAGTGTGCCGCCCAACCACCATTACTGTTACTACCCCAACCACTTTGACTGTCGCTGGAGTTTGCATTGTTCCAGAGACTGTAACGGCAGGAGGCTCTGCTCATAATAACCCTGGACAGAATAATGCTGGAGGAGACTCTGTTCATAATAACCCTGGACAGAATAATGCTGGAGGAGACTCTGCTCATAATAACCCTGGACAGAATAATGCTGGAGAGAACCCTGGACAAAATAATGCTGGACAGAATAATGCTGGACAGAATAATGCTGGACAGAATAATGCTGGACAGAATAATGCTGGAGGAGACTCTGCTCCTAAGCCAGACGAGCCATCTCCAAAAGCTCCAGTTGAGACCGCTGCCGCAGGAAATGTTGCCGCCAGCCCCAAATCTAGTAGTGTCCTCAACCAAGGTTCCGGTCAGACTGTGGCTGCAGTCCCAACAGTTGCTCCATTGGCAAATGTGGGCTCTAGAACTGCCATTGGTGGATTTATTCTTGGATTTGCTGCTTTGTTGTTGTAAGTCCAAAACGTTTTTTTCGATCCAGTTTATTTTTTAATTTTTTTCGAACTCTTTAGAGTTGCTGGATTTCTTATCCATAATTCTTTATGGTTGTTTTATTCAAGAATGGTGTTCAAAACGACTTGGACACTGGGCGCTAGGCACCATACAGTGCTTTTCATAATCATTCAAAGCAAAGTCCTGATTTAAAGCAAAGTCCTGATTCAAAGCAGAGTCCTGATTCAAAGCAGAGTCCTGATTCAAAGCAGAGTCCAGATTTAAAGTTTCAGAATATTAAATTTGAATGAAAGTTGGTGTGACACACTATATCATTTGATTTGAAAGACTATGAGAAGCGGAATAAACCCTTTTTGAGTTCTTTGTTTGTTTGTTTAATTTCGCTGCTTTTGGCTCGAAACATTTTTTAGCCCTGGTTTGAATGGTTTTGAAAAACACTGTACAAGTGGGTGTGGGCGCATGTGGTATGTCTGCGCGCTATAGAGAACTTCCTATTAGAACTTCTCAGGGCCAAAGTGAAATCTCACAACCCGAAGGCCTCTTGTTTCAGGAAATCCCTCAAGGGTTACCCGAAGCAGCATGGAATATATAGAACAGGTTTGCCTGATTAGATGAATCCTTAGGGATCCGTCTAAGACATATTATAGTTATCGAATATACAACTGATATAAACTTTGTTTAGAAATCCTAACCTCCTGCAAAGACCTCTACTCTACTCCTCTACTCTATGTAAACTCTACTCCACTCTATACTCTACTCTATACTCTACTCTATACTCTACTCTATACTCTACTCTATACTCTACTCCACTCTACTCTACTCTATACTGTACTCTATACTCTACTCGATACTGTACTCTACTCTATACTCTACTCGATACTGTACTCTACTCTATACTCCACTCTACTCCACTCTACTCCACTCTACTCCACTCTACTCTATACTCTACTCTATACTCTACTCTATACTCTACTCTACTCTACTCTCCTTATATTACAAGGCTATGATGATTTATACGTCTGGAAATTTCCCCGTATCCTTGAGCTTGAGTTTATGGTAATCACTCACCAGTTCTTCACACTCTCCCACTTATGCCTTGGGTTTATAATTGATGATTATGAAGGAGATGATTATGGCTAATTGGGCTACTCAAGTAGTTGATAGCGGTGTCGTCTAGTCAATCGGTTGTTACTTAGTGCTTGCGGGAAACTCTCCTCTACTCCTCTTCTCTACTCTACGCTCCTCCTCTACTCTACGCTCCTCCTCTACTCTACTCTAATCCAGCGTGCTTTACTCCTCTCTCCTCTATCCTCTAACTCAAAGTCTTACTCTCTGCTGTAGGCTCTTCTCCTTATACCATTTTCTCAAGTCTATTCTCTACTCTCGTCTACTTTTAAACTCTACATTCTATATTCTATATTCTATAACCCCTGTACTCTTACTCATAACCTTGTGAATGACACTTGAGCGGATTTCCTATTAGTAATACTTTCTTCCAGAAGTTCCCCAAGATTCCCCAAGGTCACATATGTCTTTTTGTTGTATGTCTTTTTGTTGTATGTGTTTCTGTTCTATCTTTCTGTTGTCTATCTTTCTGTTCTATCTTTCTGTTCTATCTTTCTGTTCTATCTTTCTGTTCTATCTTTCTGTTCTATCTTTCTGTTCTATCTTTCTGTTCTATCTTTCTGTTCTATCTTTCTGTTCTATCTTTCTGTTCTATCTTTCTGTTCTATCTTTCTGTTCCATCTTTCTGTTCTTTTTCTGTTCCAGCTTTCTGTTCTGTCCTTCTGATCTCTAGGTCATAATCATTTAGTGCAAATACTCATTTTGCATCTCTGTTTCTGCCCTCTGCGCTTCTGGTAATTCAGCCAACTCAAACAATCCTTTCGTATTTCGTATCATGAGCACCCATTTCTTCGTCACACGCCTTGTTCCAATGTATTCTGCTTTTCACATACATGACAATCTTTATAACTCCACACTGATAGCCACTGATAGCCACTGACACTGACACTTGAAGTGGACATTCCTTCTCCATCCTACTAGCCTTCCAGTACACCTATGCTATTCTCTCTCTCTACTCTACTCTTACTAGATCCTAAGCTCTACTCTACTCCTCTCTATCCTCTACCTTCTAAACTTCGTACTCTACTCTACTCTACCATCTAAACTTCGTACTCTCCTCTCCTCTCCTATGCTACGTTGTAAAGTCTATCATTTAAGCATCCTCTAACCACCCTCGTCCTTCTTCTAGTCTATCCTCTCCTTCTCTGTCTCTGTCACTTCTACAGGACGCGACTTTCTCTGTCGTTTCTGCTTCTCCAGACTCTTTTTACGCACTCTCTTTAAGCACTCTATTTACGCACTTTTTACGCACACTTTTTACGCACTTTTTACGTCCTCGTTTCTACGCACTTATAGAGCACCAAGCACTTTCGAGCGTGCGAAGTGTTGATGTAGTTGTTTACCTTTCTATCATACTCAGTCACAGTAAGTTGCGACCAACTTGCCATGGAATATTGCACCCTCAAAATTCAGAGCTATAAATTCAGAGCTATAAATTGCACACCAAAATTCAGAAATGTAAATTGCACATTCAAATTCAAAAATGTAAATAAAAATTCACTCTGATGATACTGGAATGAAGATGGAATCAAAAATCAAAAATCAATACTAAGCAATTTAGAGCATGTAAGCATGGTACGAAAAAGTATCCCAATGCTTATAGTTCACTCTTTCTTTTTTTTTCTGCTTCTTCTCTCTTTCCTCTCTTTCCTCTCTTTCCTCTCTTTCCTCTCTTTCCTCTCTTTCCTCTCTTTTCTTATTTGTCTGTATTTGTCTTTTTTTTTTTTTTTGGGGGGGGGGGGCAGTTTAGCCAATTTCTGTCCATTTTCCACCGTTTTGTAATGTCTCTGTAATACTGTTTCGCGATATTATTAGTAGTAGTAGTATCATCACCAGCCACCAACCAGAACTCCATAACTCCTCACTTCCCACTCCATCCACCATACTTCATATTCCGAATTATATGAAAGAATACAAAGTAGAATAAGAGTTACCTGAATTCTACTAGTCCTAATATCTACCGTTATTTGGTTCCAACATATGATGTAATGGACTTTGGTTATATTTCGCACGTGACTTCGCACGTGACCTTCTCACTCTCATATAAACATCTATACCGTATAACATCACCAGGCATCCATCCACACCTACATCCACACCTACACCCACACTGGTACCCATCCAAAATCAGAAGCAGTGATAACCATTAAGCTCTAAACCTTTTCCATCATAAACCCGTACACCCAATCTTCCTTTCATAATATCCTTCAATTATGCCCAGCTTGGTGGACCCGTCGCCGGCCCCAACGCCTCGCCTACCTTCTATGGCCGGCACGCCCAAATCACGCAATCCCAAAAAACCCCCCAGTCTCCTGACTCAAAGTGTGCAGATTGCCCACCAGCAAATTAACCTCGATATCCTGTTCCAGGAAAAAAAAATCTCGGGCTACACAGAACTCACGGTCATTCCCACCTCCGCCAATGTGCGCTCGCTCCGCTTGGATGCCCGTGAAATGTCCATCTCCAAAATTCTATTCAATGGGCTGGAACTCACAGACTTCATCCACAACGACTACTTGTACATAAACAATCCGGACACCTTTGAGGAGTATGCCCGCCGGAAAGTGCCCGATGTATGGGACGAAGCTCTGAGCGACTTTAATATCCATCAACATCATCTTTTGAGGCAAAAATTGAGTTACATTTTCGGCCATTTGGACGAACAACTGCTCCAGGTACCCCATTTCAATCCAAACACAGAAGAATTGATGATATTTTTCCCGGAAAAGTACCGTATCGAAGCCTCGGATGCTGCCACTCAACATACTCCCGGATCATCGGTGAAAATCGGCGGTTCTACCACTACACCGCTGCATATGCGGCTGAAACACTCCGCCGCTGATTTATATGCCCCCATCCAAATTGGAATTTATTACCTGGTGGTGAACCCCAAGAACGGGCTTAATTTCGTGGCTAGTGATACGCTTGACCGTTCCCTTTGGCACGTTTACACTACTAATTCCGAACATAACGTTTCTGCATCCTCCTGGGTGCCTTGCATAGATAATCTCTTGCAGCGGAGCAGTTGGTCGCTTGAACTTAGCATTCCGAGGTCTGTGAGGGACATTTTTCTGAATGGACAAAGTGGTGATGACGATGACGATGAAAATAGGGACCTAGTGGTGTGTTCTGGTGATTTTGTTAATGCCAAAGAATCACCCCACCCTTCAGATCTCCTGAAAAAAGTGGTTTCCTGGGCCATTTTCAACCCCATTTGTGCTCACCACATTGGATGGGCCATAGGAGCTTTTCAAAGCACAGAATTAGCAGATTTCGAGGATTCAGCAGCTGCTACTACTACTGATTACGTGGATGAAGACTTCGAAGGTTTGGATAAAGATGACTCCCAATTGCCAGTCCTCCTATACTTTCTCCCGGGAGAAGAGAAAATGGTCAAAAATACATGTATCTTCGCACAGCAGGCTGTGGAGTATTTTCTGAAGGAATACGGAACGTATCCTTTCAGTTCCTATGGGCTAGTGTTTGTGCACGACACGACATATCCCAAGAGCAATTTTGCGGGGCTTTCGCTCTTTTCTTCGGAATTGCTATACCCCGAAAATGTCATTGAGCCAATGTTCACGGTGACAGAAGAAATCTTGGACTGCATTGCAGGTCAGTGGTCGGGTATAAATATTGTTCCCCTGACACTTAACGATATGTGGTGCACCATTGGGATTGCCAAGTACATGACTATTCAGTTCACACGAACACTCATGGGCTCCAACGAGTGCAGGTATCAAATCCGGCGCAAAATGGATGCTATAGTGGAACAAGATGTGGGGCAAAGGCCGTTGGGTGCACAGGTTCTTGAAGCTCCAGTCAGCGAAGCTAACTTTGACTTTCTCCGACTTAAGGCGCCCATCATCTTATTTATTTTGGATAGGCGTATGACGAAAACAGATAAGTCATTTGGTTTTTCTCGTGTGCTCCCCAAACTCTTCCTTCAGGCCATGTCGGGAGATATGCAGAACGGAGCCTTGTCTACAATGCATTTCCAGTATGTGTGTGAAAAAGTGAACCGAAATAGGCTCGAAGCTTTTTTCAAGCAATGGGTTTATGGTGTTGGAGCACCCATTTTCAATATCACCCAGAAATTCAACAAGAAGCGGTCGATGATTGAGGTGATCATTCGCCAACTGCAATTGCAACAGTCGGAGTCACCACATCCCAAAACGGAAACATTCATGAGAGATGCAGTCAACTACTTAAATGAAGAGCAGAGTTACCCAGTTCAGCAGACTTTTTTGGGACCAATGACGCTCCGCGTGCACGAGGCTGACGGTACACCATATGAACATATTGTGGATATCAAAGATACCGTTGTCAAGTTTGATGTGCAGTACAACACCAAGTTTAAACGACTTAAGAAGAATAAGGATGATGGGGATGTACTGGTGTTTTCGAAGCTCGGAGACGTTTTGGAATCTCCTCAAGAGGTTCGTGACTGGAAGCTTGAAGAATGGCCCAAACGGGATGAAGAGTTCTTGGACCCATTCGAGTGGATTCGTGTTGATACTGATTTCGAATGGATAGCAACGGTGCACGTGATCCAGCCAGATTATATGTACGGGGCTCAGCTTCAGCAGGACAGGGACATTGAGGCACAATTGGCAGCCATTCAATATTTTGGAGCTCAAGAAAAGCCAAGCAGAATATACTGCACAATGCTTACACGGACACTTCTTGATACACGGTATTTCTATGGAGTTCGGATAGCTGCAGCAAAGGCACTCGCTGGGTTTTCCACTTCAGCCAATCATTTTATTGGCTTGGACTACTTGATCCGGGCGTTCCGGCAAATGTTCTGTTTTGAGAACAGTTACATTCCTAAAAGCAACGATTTCCAGGATTTCGGTGAGTTCTTCTTGCAGAAGGAAATCCCCCGTTTCTTGGCCTTGGTTAAGGACGATAACGGCAATTCACCGCCCGTGATCCGCAGCTTGTTGTACAATCTTTTGAAGTACAATGACAACTCCAACAACGATTTTCAGGACTGCTTTTACATTTCCACGTTGGTGGAGGCTGTGGTACAATCTGTGATGCAGGAAATCCCCAGCAGCATAGATTTCCACCTCGAAAAAGAGTTGAACAAAGATCCTCGAAGCAAGTTTCTACGGAAAGTCATGGAGGAGATTAACCGAATCCATAAGCTTGATAGACATGTGCCTTCTTACCATATGGTGATTTCCGTGGCTTGTCTTGAACAAAAAATCCGCTTGGCCCGGTGCAATCTCCATGACGTATCGTTTGAGGAGTTGCTTCATTTAACGCATTCAAAAAATGAGCCTCAGATCCGTTTGACTGCTTTCAAAGGTCTTTTTCTCCTTGGAGGCTTGAAAAATGCCGAGATTTTGAACTACTTTTTGCATGTTTGTCTCTTGGAGAACACATCCGCAAGCTTCCGCTCTGGACTTATACGTGTATTGGCAGATTCCATCAGTGAAGCTGCCATTCACGGCAACCCTTCAATGCTAGATGACCCAGAATTTAAGTCCTTGGAGGCTATTTATGATAATAAGGGCAAGCTGGGAAATATGGTGATTGTGGAAGAGTCTCAAAGTCTGGAAATGAGTCTTCGGAGAGATGCTTTGGCTAAGGCCACAATCAAGGGCCTGATTTCCATATTGAGAAGAGACTTGGCTATTGGTATGGGACTCCAAAAAACACTCTGGGAACTTCTCCACCTGAGTCTTTTAAGTCTACATGAAAAAAAGACGGTGTTTCTTATGTGTGATGTTCTCTACGATGCAGTGAGCTCTTTCCCCGTGCACATTCCCGTGCCGTGTGTATCTTTTGACGAGTTGAAAAAGAAAATCGTGGCCAAGAATCTTGGTGATGGTAAGCTTGTGATAAAAAGAGAAGGTCGGTTCCGGATCCAGTTGAGCTCACGTCTCTCCATTGATAATCATAAGTTGAAGCTCAAATTGGATAAGCCTCGGGGCAGAAGAATGGATAAGGCTAACGAACATGAACCTGAACCCAAGGATATTGAGATCATAGAAAAACCAAAGGAGTCAAAAGAACCAAAGCCAAAGGAGATAAAAGAAGTTAAAGCTAAGGAAGTGAAGGCTAAGGAAGTGAAGGCTAAGGAAGTGAAGGAACCTAAAGAAGTGAAAGCGAAGGAAATCAAGGAACTGAAGGAACTGAAGGTTGTGGAACGGAAGGTAGAAAAGGGTCCCTATGCAGAACCAAAACATACAGAGCCATTGACAGAATTCCCGAGTGAATCACATGATTTAGTTGATCCAGATCAAATGGAGTTGGATGGAGTGCTGGGACTGTGTGTGACCAGAGATTTGTTCAACCCAATGAAGTTGACGTTTAAGCTTTCCAAGTCTGCAGCAGCACCTGTTTCTGTCAATGGTACCACCGTGAAGATCAGACTCCGCCGGCCATCACGATACATCCGCATCAACACAAAGCAAAAGACCGTCACTGTTTCCTCCCGTCCCTTTAAAGAAAGAGAGATAGATATGGAGAAGGAAAGGGAGAAAGAAAGGGAGAAAGAGAAAGAGAGAGAAAGGGAAAGTGAAAGTGAAAGGGAAAGGGAAAAACAGAGAGAAAGAGAAATGGAGATTGACTCGACTCCTAAACGAATTGCCTCCGAAAAAGAGTCAGACAAGAATATGGACAGTATCAAGGAAGCCAAGAGTGATAATTTAAATGTGGAATTGCAGGTAAGCAGAGCAGCCAGTCCATTTTCAGAGGAACCTACCAAAGTCCCCAAGAAAAAGAAGAAGATCTATATCCACAGCCGGTCCAATACCCCATCTCCTGATGATGCCAAAGAATCAAAGGGTGAACATGAATCAAAGACCGAGGCGAAATCAAAGACCGAGGCGAAACCAAAGAATGAGTCAAAACAAGAACCCCAACCTCAAAAGCCTAAGTTGAAGCTCAAGTTTACTCTTAAGTGAGCTACTTACTGAGATGAAGTTCCCAGTCATTTTTTACATTGAGCTTGACGTGCTTACTTTCACCGTTACCTGTTTACCTGTTTACCTGTTTACCTGTTTACCTGTTTACCTGTTTACCTGTTTGATTGAATGGTTACAAGTCTGATTGAATACACGAATCTGTCTTACTTGAGAGGTGGTTAGGTTGAAGATTGAAAACTTAGTCTTAAAGCTAGGACTCATATGACACTTTTCAAGTCTTGTTTAGAACAGCAACATGACAATGATCAACATGACATGGGTCAACATGAAAAAGATCAAATGTTTAATGGTGAAGAGTTCAGGGTGCAGATATACAGTTGAAACTGGAGACAAGTAATGGTACTGGTTTGGAAGTTTGTTTCTGTGGACTCCTGCAATCATTGGAATAGGAGCTTTAACACCAGGATGGCCAACTTTCTAAAAGCAAACCTACAAATGACATTACAGGATGGTCCAATAATTTCTAGTTTCAAAACGACAGGCAATAGTGATTCCAAGTGCCCAACCACAATTGCTCATTGTTAATATACTATACCTCTGTTTCTATTCCTCTACTATATTCTATTCCTATACTACAGTGTTTTCCAAAACTATTCAAACTAGCACGACGAAATGTTTCGAACCACACTAGCAAAATTAAACAAACCAATAATTCAAAAAGGTTCGTACCCCCCGCAAAGTGATTTCAAACCAAATCACATAATGATTCACACCAACCTGTATGAAAAATCAATATATTTTGAAACCTTAAATCTGGAAGATTATACTACATTCGGGAGGTTGTAGTATCACTATACTACTCCACTACATTACGAAGTACTCCACTACATTACTAAGTACTCCACTACACTACTAAGTACTCCACTACACTACTAAGTACTCCACTACACTACTAAGTACTACTATGAAGTGCTGAGTACTACCATGAAGTGCTAAGTACTGTTAAAGATCTAGTAGGGTCACGAGACTGGCCACAATACTGGATGAAGTTCAAGAAAACAACATGAACTTATCACTTCACTTCTTCACCACTAGTACTTCTTCACTACTAGTACTTCTTCACTACTAGTACTACTCTTATTCTTGTACTAGTACTACTCTTATTCTTGTACTAGTACTACTATTATTCTTGTACTAGTACTACTCTTATTCTTGTACTAGTACTACTTCATTACTAGTAAACATCGTAATCTATACTAACTACATATGTATATTGCTAGAGTGTAGTGTTGTTTTACACTGGTGTAGTGTGAAGTACCTTGTTTGCATGCTTTGTCACTCTTGAAAGGCTATTAAGATCAACAGTGTAGGCATATTGGTCATTAATTATTCAACTCTTAACCGTTCCCACTCACATCACAATACTTTATGCTATTAATTTGGGAGAAATCCATAACATAAAAAAAATAATTCCTCTCGAAATAAATTAGTTGAAGTTTAACCACCTCTGCCCGAACCTATACATGACTTTTAGAATCATTGGACATCCCGATAGAGTCTTGTACCTTTTTCAATATAGGCTGACGCCCCAGGAGAAATTGACAACTAAATAGAACCAATTGACAATCAGATAGAAGCTTATACCTTTTGACAATATAGTGACAATATATGCTGACTAACCCATAGTATCAATTGATAGCTAGATGGAAACAATTGACAAACCAATAGAGTCTTACCTTTAGAGTCTTACCTTTAGAGTCTTACCTTTAGAGTCTTACCTTTAGAGTCTTACCTTTAGAGTCTTACCTTTAGAGTCTTACCTTTAGAGTCTTACCTTTAGAGTCTTACCTTTAGAGTCTTACCTTTAGAGTCTTACCTTTAGAGTCTTACCTTTAGAGTCTTACCTTTAGAGTCTTACCTTTAGAGTCTTACCTTTAGAGTCTTACCTTTAGAGTCTTACCTTTAGAGTCTTACCTTTAGAGTCTTACCTTTAGAGTCTTACCTTTAGAGTCTTACCTTTAGAGTCTTACCTTTAGAGTCTTACCTTTAGAGTCTTACCTTTAGAGTCTTACCTTTAGAGTCTTACCTTTAGAGTCTTACCTTTAGAGTCTTACCTTTAGAGTCTTACCTTTAGAGTCTTACCTTTAGAGTCTTACCTTTAGAGTCTTACCTTTAGAGTCTTACCTTTAGAGTCTTACCTTTAGAGTCTTACCTTTAGAGTCTTACCTTTAGAGTCTTACCTTTAGAGTCTTACCTTTAGAGTCTTACCTTTAGAGTCTTACCTTTAGAGTCTTACCTTTAGAGTCTTACCTTTAGAGTCTTACCTTTAGAGTCTTACCTTTAGAGTCTCATATTTAGAGTCTTACCTTTAGAGTCTCATATTTAGAGTCTCATATTTAGAGTCTCATATTTAGAGTCTCATATTTAGAGTCTCACCTTTAGACTCTCACCTTTTGACAAGGTGTTAGGGGAAATTGACAACCAGATAGGAGCTTATACCTTTTGACAATATGTTTACAACCCACGAGAAACAATTGATTTAAATAGTACTACTAATAAACCATTGTACTAGTGCTATGGGTCCCAAGTGCTTGGACTAATAGAAGTACTATAAGCTAGTATAAAGTAGTCTAGTACTATAAGGTATATGGTACCATGGATACTCAGGTATTATGGAGGGCGTAGTACTTATGGAGAGTATAAGAAATTAGAGACTACGTATCACTCTGTACTGGTATTTAGCACTAGCACTTCCATAATCAACGGTTAAACCGGACCGGATCATGAACTAGGTACCCTGTTTGGGGTTATGTGTATTGGTTTGTTTAATTTTGCTTTTGAGGTTTAAATCATTGTCGTGCTAGTTTGAATAGTTTTGTCCCACTGGTTTGAATAGTTTTGAAAGACACTGTATATCCCTATTCCTATAGTATATTCTATACTATACTATATTCTATACTATACTATATTCTATACTATACTATATTCTATACTATACTATATTCTATACTATACTATATTCTATACTATATTCTATACTATATCACTATTCCTGTTAGATCCACCATAGGCAGGGCCCTGCCTATGAAGGTATTATGAAGCCTCTCAGTCTGATTGTTACAAAGGTGATACGGCGTTTGGCCATCTATGCACGAAGTGCTCCGATGGCCTCTATCGAACATTCCAGAATAATGCTTCCCATTGTTCTGGTGGAGAGTTTTTCGGTCACACGTTTCTCTCAAAGGTATATAAGCCACTCCGATTCCTCTCTTGAGGAACCATCAACGAATATAAGAAGCTAGGCATAAATGTATTAAAGAACATAACAATTCCTATACTACAGTGTTATTCGAATCGATTCAGACCTACACGACGAAACGATTCAGACCACACTAACAAAATTAAACAAACCGATAATTCACATCCTTTCAACCAAATAGCGTAATGCTTCACACCAACTTTCATTGGTTTCCATTTCATTGGGGATTCCATTCCATTGGATTCCAATATTTGGTTTAAAAGGAGGTGCTAAGAGGTACGAAACATTCTGTCTTCTTGGTCCGAAACATTCTGTCTTCTTGGTCCGAAACATTCTGTCGCGTAGGTCTGAATCATTTCGAGTTCAGTATTTTTCAATAACATTCAAACCAGCCTCCATATTTAAGATCTCAGAATACTGAATTCTGATTTAGTTGGTGTTTGAAACGTTATGTCATTTGGTTTGAGAGACTCTGTGAAGGCGTACGACCCTTTTTGAATTACTGGGATGTCTATTTTGGCTAGTTCTGGCTTCAAACTTGTTGGCCCCCTAGTTTGAATAGTTTCGAAAACCACTGTAACACTGTATACTATATTCCTATACTATACTATATTCCTATACTATACTATATTCCTATACCTCTATACCTCTATTCCTCTATTCCTATGTCTATATTCAGTATAGTACTCCTAATCTATCAGACGGGTATTTGCATTATGGTTGACTCTGGGATGAGTAGTGTGGCTGTACATCTGTCTGCAGTGCAGTGCGGACTACTATTTATCACCGCACACAATAATCAACAATAGTAAACTCCAGTTCGACCTCAACCAAAAGCCTCGGCCTGCATAGTACCCCACCCATTTTCCCGGTCAATTACTCCATTTATAGTCGCCGGACCCATGAGCCAGTTCAAATTCAATATCTCCAAGTCGCTGGCTACAACCTCCACTTCCAATGCAACCTCCACATCCCTACCTCCCAGCCTTCCTCAGATAACCCCTTCTAACAACAACAACAACAACAACAACAACAATAATAATACTAATACGAATACGAATACTCATAAGAATAATATTAATAATAAGGATAATAATAATACTAATGCTGGTACTGAGACTGGTAATGAGACTGGTACTGAGACTGTGACTGGTACTGAGACTGTGACTGAGACTGTGACTGTGACTAAGACTAAGACTAAGACTAATAATAACAATAACAATAACAATAATGATAATGATAATAACCACGTTGGTGGTGAAGAAATCGACTTGAAGAATGGGGATCCTAAACAACCTGGCGCTTCTAACCTTCATGGTAATCTTCTAGGGGGTTCAGGAGTCTCAGGGATTTCTAATCCTGTTTCTGGAGTCTCTGTTTCTGGAGTTTCTGGAGTTCCTGGAGTCTCTGTTTCTGGCCATATCTCTGCTGGCCCAGCCAATCTAGTGTCTCTGTCTGATACTGGGGCCCGGAATATCCTTGAAAAGTATGATACCATGGAGAGAGAAAGGGAATTGAAGGAGAATGGGAACAATAGTGTTTTGGACGAGAAGACAAAGGATTCCGATTCTGAATCTGAAACTTCTGAGGCTTCTGGCGTGGCTGAACCCTCTGAGAAGGTACCCGCCACTCCTAACACTCAATCAAAATCGGCACAGTTGAAAGAACAAGAGTCCAAAGAACAAGAGTTCAAAGAGCAAGAGTTCAAAGAGCAAGAGTTCAAAGAGCAAGAGTCCAAAGAGCCTAATAAGTCTGATGACTCTGAAATGTCCACGGAAATAAAGGATTCAAAGAGTACTGACTCTACAGAATCAAAGGCCCCTATAGAACCTGAGGAATCCAAGAGTCGTGAATCTGAACCCATAGAGTCCTCACCTTTGAAGGATTTAAAGGATCTTAAGGAACTTAAAGAATCTGGGGAATCTGGAATCTTAGAACCCGAAATAACGACCCCAAAAGTCTCTTATTCAAGCATGTCTATGCAGGCCTACGAGCCGGAACTTGAAACAACTGAACCAACTGAACCAGTCAAGCTGGAGGATAAAGATTCGGACGATGATAAATTATCTGAAAATGAACTTTTCTCTGAAAAATCAGACAAGTTCGAGAAGACGGATCTTCTTTCCATCGACACTACTGAACCATTAGAAGAATACCAAGTTCCAGAAATAAATGGACTGGAATCCATCAAGGATAACTTAATTCAGATTTCAACACCATCAAAAGAAAACCAAGAGTCAACCCAGAATTCCGATCAAAAATCGGACCAAAAATCGGATCAAAAATTGGATCAAAAATTGGATCAAAAATTGGATCAAAAATCTGACCAGAAATCCAATTTAAAAGAGTCTAGGGTCCGTTCTTCACGAAAAGACTCATTAGCCTCAAAAGTCGATCCTGGTCAACAACACCAGATGTCACACCGGCCGTTTGATTTCTCCATCTTTCTCGCTCATCTTCGCAAGAAAAGTGCCGATCCCATTGTACGCTACATCCGCTCATTTCTTGTGTCGTTCACCCGAAAAGCAGATACCATGACTACAGCACAGAAAACGAAAGCAGTGCGCAATTTCACCGAGTTTCTAGCGGACAAATTCCATCAACACGAACCTTTTGCACTGATGGACGCCTCAGATACAGAGAACTCCTTGGAGGGAGTGGAGAAGTTGATCATGAATAGACTTTACGAATGCTGTTTTCCTGTATCCAAAGGAACTCATACCAATGGGGCCTTGGCCAAAGATCTAGATGATGACAAAGAACTTTCTTTACAAATGGAGAAATTTAGTTGGCTTTCAGGAGTGCATCTAGATGTGGACGTGGACCAACTCTCCAAGAATTCTCAGGTGGACTACATGCATTATGCAGAAACAGAGCTTAACAAAATCAACTCATACCGGGCACCTCGTGATAAGATCATCTGTATTCTCAATGCGTGCAAGATCATCTTTAGTCTTCTTCGGGCCAATGGGCAAGAAACAAATGCTGATCTGTTCATTCCACTACTCATTCTCGTGATGCTCCGGGCAAAAACCCCATATCTCTTGTCCAATCTCCACTATATTGAGCGATACAGAGGTGAACGGTGGTTAATCCATGGTGAAACAAGTTACTACTTGTCAACGGTGCAAGGTGCCATTCTGTTCATCCAGAACATCCAGAAAGACGATCTTACTGTGACGGATAAAGAGTATGAGGCTCATATGGAGGCATGGGACGCTGTTCTTCGGCAAAAAAGGGCACAGACCCAAAAAACTCCCGATGAAACTGAACCAGAGAGTGTTTCCGGTGATAATCATGCTGGCCGCACATTATCTCCATCGGGAGTTATTCTTGCCAGTGCCGAGATGTTGACCAAGTCCATTTCCAGCTTCATTTCTCCTGTATCCGAAGAAACGGAAACCCTGGAGCCTCAAGAGTCTACGCTGAATCCACCCTCAACTTCAGCACCCACAGACGCAGAAATCGACCAGGTTTTTGCTCAGCTCTCTGAAATGTTTCCCAATTTGGATAAAGCTATCATGCGTGATATTATTGTCATGAACGATGCCAAGCTCGAGCCTTCGCTTGATATATGCTTGCAACTAGTGGAGTGAGCAATGAAAAGTGAAGTTTAAATGAGGTGATATTGAACTTTCAGACTCCTATTCCATTTTCATTTTTAGTGAGTTTTTTTTTTCATGGCTATGGTAGGATCCGGACTACTATCGTGTCCTGTCCTGTCTAATATCAATGTCAATGTCAATGTCAATGATCATTTGTGGATTGTGAGAGCTTACTTATGAACACCTACGCTGATGTTTATGAACCTAATCGATGATCTATAAAATCTGAATGACTCTATGAGCTAATCATTTCTATGATTTCTGATCTGGGTCTATGATTTATGGCCTATGATTTATGGTCTATGGAATCTGAAAGACACACTATAGACTGCGCTGGGAGTTGGTCTGATTGAGATTGTCTCTGAATGAGCCTATCATTTGATAATGACTGTAATCATGGATCTATGGATTCCACTGGTTCACTTCCTTAAGAGTGAGCAAATTCGTTATTACTGCGTTTGAGATTTAATATGCGACAAGTCTGGTTTTAGAGTTTTGGTAATGCGTTTAGAATGGATATTTATTTATACTTAATATAATCAACTCCAACCATAGTTCACGTCAGACCAATCAGATCACTTGTCAGATCAAGATCACCATAGGTGGAGCATTTAAGTATGGTTTGATTAGCATTGGCCTGAACCGGGGGTTGAACCCGGGGGTAAACAGTGGGGAAAAACCGGGGGTTGCGAAATCGGGAAAACATCCGTGCACCAGGCTACGTCAGCAGAAAAAGGCCCAATGCAAACCTCACCCTTTTTGCAGGAAATATGTCATAAAAATTAGTTCCTCGATATACTGGAATTCCGGACATCACAATGAATATTTTGGAATGGAAAAATCTTTTCGTGGTGTAGTTTGAGGGAACCTCTGTAGTAGGACAATTCCGGCCACGACCCCCAGTTCCGACCAAGCTATGGCAAAATATTACATAACAGGATCAGAAAGTTTCTTACCCCTTCACACAGTCTTTCACATCAACTTTCATTAGAAATCAATATTCCAAAATTCTTAAATCTAGGGGCTGGTGGGAGATTTTTGAAAAACACTGTAGTAGTATAGTAGTATACAGTCTTTTTCAAAACTATTCAAACCACACTAACAAATGAAACAAGCCAATAAATCAAAACGTTGGTAGGGTAATCTTCCAGACCTTAGATCTTTAAAATATTGAACTCTAATGAAAACATCCGTGAAACATTACCCCATTTTGTTTGAAAATCTATGCCAATCGGTACGAACCTTTTTCGTTTATTGGTTTCAATAGTTTTGAAAAACACTGTAGTGTAGTGTGGTGTAGTGCAGTGTAACATTACGCCATTTGGTTTGAATGACTGGTTGTTTTCTTATTGCTAGTTGTGATTCCAAGTATTTCGCCGCCATGGTTTGAATAAGTATGAAAAGTATTGTATTAAAGTGTGTTAAATGTAACCAACTTCCAACTTCAAGTAAATGAAAAAACAACCATACATTCCAAAAACAACTACCATCAATTCATATACCATCAATTCATACACCATCAATTCATACACCATCAATTAATACACCATCAATTCATACACCACCAATTAATACACCATCAATTCATACACCACCAATTAATACTAACACCAATTCATTCCATCACCAAAGTTAATCAAAGTCCATTTTGGTCAACACATTATTCTTGGCCAAGTTGGCTGAGTTCCTGGGACACCGTGATGCCGAAGAGCCTTTTGAAAAAAAAAAAAAAGAAACTCATATGTGTAAGAAAAAAGGATAAGTTTGGGAAAACCACTCGCGATTGGATTTTGTAGATTTCTTACGTTTTTGATTTTTTTACTTGTATGTTTTATGTTGTGGATATTCACGTTTTGGTATGAGTAGCTTTGGTTAGTGCGAAAAGAAAAAGGTGTTGGACATGCAAGATGCGCTAACTAGGGTGTGCAGGTAAGGTGTTACATGCCGTACACGGCGTTTGCATGAAGCCCAGCATTACAACCGAACCTTGTCGTCAGGAGGAATCAGGTTGGTCCTAGAGACGACAGATTAAAGATTACGATGCAGGAAGAAGGAGTTCAGGATGGAAAAGTATATATAGAGGAGAGCCCGCTCTTGGTTGAACGGCATCATCATTGACCAGAATACTACAGACCATCTAGTATACATTAGTAGCTCGTCTCAATACTATAAAGAACATCATGACGGCCACTGCCCCATAACTCTTGGAGTTATTAGCCCACAACGAAGTAACGGTTCCAAACTACCACACCGTCATCGCTAATGCTCAACAAAAAGGACTGTACACTGACGAACAATTTGAGAATGGGTGCAAATATTTCGCACACTGATTTATTTACTCTTCTCACGCATATCTACAAACAAGACCAACGACCAAATATAACAAGTCTAGTATTTTTCCAAAAGTATTCAAGCCAGTGTGACAAACTGGTTCAAACCATACTAAGCAAACTTAAACAACCCAATAGTTCAACAAGTTACTGTTTTTGCTTAAACACTTAAGAAAGATTTCACATTAACTGTCAACGAGTACCTAGCGTGTACGGATGCAAGGTACCTCGTGGATTTGTTATATGCAGACAAGTGAGAAACGGACGTGTCCGAGA
>NKZH01001780.1:0-22584 GCA_002370695.1 Metschnikowia matae var. maris | reverse complement strand
CCCCCCCCCCCCCCCCCCCCCCCCCCCCCCATTCAAATTGAATAGAATTTACCTTAGAATTTTATTAGTGCTGTTTTAGAAACCACACTAGAACTTGTCTGGAAATTTACCCTAGAACCGACCAGAAATCATTAGAACCGAGGGGAAACTAGATTCAACATCTTTCTAGAAATATTGAGTTGATTATTGAGTTGATTATTAAGTCTATTATTGAATTGATTAGTAAGTTGATTATTGAGTTGATTATTGAGTCGAAATTTAGTTGAAATTGAGTCGAAAACTTAAACGATGTCGTCTCATTTGAACGCTTCGCTTTTCCGCTTGAAGCTTATTGATGCTTTACGAGCAGGTGATGAGACCAAAGTCCATGCGCTAGTCCAAAACTTACGCTCTGTGGATTCTACCGTTGATAATCGAGAATTGGTCAAATTAAGGGATACAATTCTCCACTTTGCTGTCCAAGTGAGCCCCTTGAGTTTGGTGCAGAGCTTGGTGCAGAATAAGGAATATGGCCTTGATATCAATGCCCAAGATTCTGATGGTAATACCCCTTTACATTTGGCCGTATATGCTTCACGCTTTAATGTGGTCAAATACTTGATGAGTTTACCTGATATTAACGATACCGTTTTGAATAACGATAAGAACCAGCCCGTGGAGTTGGCACGTGATGCAAATGTCGCCCAATTGATGCAGGTGGAACGGGCTAAGTTTGTTGAAGTGGCTGCCACTAATTTACGCAAGTATTTTAGTAACCGGGACTTTGAAAACTTGGAAAACCTCATGGTCAACAATGTACGTGCGGCCGAGTTATTGGATATTAATGGTGCGGACCCGGAAACGGGTAATACTGTGCTCCATGAGTTTATTGCCAAGGAGGATCTCCAGATGTGTGAATGGATCTTAAAACATGGTGGTGACCCTTTCAAAAGGGATATCCACGGCAAACTCCCCATTGATTTGGTCTCTCATAAGAGTGACCCCATTAGACGTCTCTTGAAGAGTGCCAGCAAGGACCAAAACATGATGGAGCCCACCAATAATGGGCCCAATGGCGCTGTGCCTGGGGGTGCTCCTACTTACAAAGGGTACTTGCGCAAATGGACCAACTTTGCTTCGGGATACAAGTTGCGTTACTTTGTGTTGGACCAGTACGGAATTCTCTCCTACTACACCAATCAGAACGATACGAACAACGCGTGCAGAGGCTCTCTCAACCTCGGGTACGCTACGCTTCATTTGGACTCTTCTGAGAAGTTGAAGTTTGAAATCATCGGCAAAAACGGTATCAAATGGCACCTCAAAGCTAACCATCCGGTCGAGACAAACAGATGGGTATGGACGTTGCAAAATGCCACCACGATTTCCAAAGATGCTATCCGGAGAGGCAATAGCAAGCTGTCTAGGTCTAGACCTTCGGTGGAGGAGTCGACCATCAAACTGTCGGAAGGAGAACATGCTCCTGTCAGTGAAGAAGAGGAGAAAAAGAGGCGTTTGTTGCATATTCCGGGCCGCAGACGGCTGCACCACAAGAAAACTCCAAGTCAAGTCTCCATTGCTTCCTTCACTTCCGATGTTGAAGATAATAGTTCGGTGAACTCGTTTGACACTCAGAGCAAACAAGCTTCTACGCAAACCAACAGTGCAGGTGATCTTCCCCAGATCAACGAAAAGGGAGGTGCTATGCCCAGACTTAGTATTGATCATGGAGCCGTTGAAGATTTTGATTTCGACTTGGAGGAAAGTGGTGATTCCGACATTGGGTCTTTGAACTTGGACACACCCGAAGGAAAAGCTTCCAATGAGCAAATGTTCTCCACCAAAAGGTCTCTTCTTATTGAGATCGCCAGTCTTTCTGATTTGTTCAAGGCCCTTGGTAGTGGGTCTGCTGAATCAGCCATTGATGCCGATACTTATCGTGTTGGTTCCAATACCTTGAATAACATGAGACTGTTGTTTGAGCTGTACGATACTCTCATGCAGAAAAGAGAGGCCAAGCTTGCCAAGAAGATTGAGAGACAACAGGAAGTCAATAAGTTATGGGAGAGTTCCATCAGACAATTGGAAACAGAGATCCAGAAGCATGAACAAACACTTGCTCAATATGAGGGCAAGAAATATAAGTTGAGAAAGCTTCTTGAGTCTAAGGGTATTTCTTCTCCACAGGTCAACAATGAGCTGGCCTCTGGAGTTATGGAGAGAGGTTCCTCTCAAAGTGCAAGTGGTGAAGTTGCACAAGAGGAGAATGAAGATAGCGAGATCCTTAATGATTTCCTTTATAATTCCGATGACGAGTTCTTTGATGCGGATGATTTTGACGATGCTCTTGAAGAGCCATTTGAAAGTCCTGTGGCTGAAAAAACACAGTCTAAGTCCGAACATGCTCCACAAGAAATAGATGATGCGCCAGCAATCTCTAAGGTTAAAACTCAAGAGGGACCTCAAGGTAGACTTGAAGGTGAGTCTCAAAAGGCCAAGCAAAAACAATTGGACGAAGAAGGCTCTTTCCTTGGTTACGAGAAACCTCCCAGAGAAAAGCTCGCCATGGACGAAGATAACAGACCCAAGGTGGGTTTGTGGGGAATTTTGAAATCGATGATTGGTCAAGATATGACCAAAATGACATTGCCCGTTTGTTTCAACGAGTGTACGTCTTTACTTCAACGGTTGGCTGAAGATATTGAGTACAATGACTTGTTGACCAAAGCAGCCTCTATTGAAGACTCGACCTTGAGACTTGTCTTTGTTGCCACGTTTGCTGCTTCGGAATATGCATCCACAACCAACCGGATTGCCAAGCCATTTAATCCACTTTTGGGTGAGACGTTTGAGTACGCCAGACCTGACCAGAACTTTAGATTGTTGACCGAACAAGTTAGTCATCATCCACCCATCAGTGCCTGTCATGCTGAATCAGCCAAATGGGACTATTTCGGAGAAAATGCCGTGGACCCTCAGTTCCGGGGCCGTTCTTTCGATGTCAAACATTTGGGTAAGATGTTCTGTACGATCCGGCCAGATGCAGGAGTGATCAATACAAAGGGAGAAAAAGTCTCGGAAGAATTGTACAGTTGGAAGAAGGTCAACACCTCGGTTATTGGTATCATCACAGGTTCTCCCTCTGTGGATAACTTCGGTACCATGGAAGTACGCAATCATACTACCGGAGATGTGATCCACGTGGAGATGAAGCAAAGAGGATGGAAAGCTTCTTCGGCATACCAATTGACTGGAACAGTGTGTGACGCCAAAGGAGCATCTCAATGGGCCATCGGAGGCCACTGGAACTCCAAGATTTTCGCCAAGAAAGTGAGTGCTGACTATGATTCCAAGAAGAAGGAATCTCTCAGCGAAGGAGATGAGCCTTCTTCCGATTATTATAGTGGAACCAGGTTCCTTGTTTGGCAAGCCGCACCCAGACCAAAGGTTCCGTTCAACTTGACGTCGTTCGCCATTACATTGAACGACTTGAATGAAAACCTCAAGCAATGGTTGGCTCCTACGGATACTCGGTTGAGACCCGACCAAAGAGCAATGGAGGATGGACGTTACGACGATGCTGCTCGTGAAAAGACACGTGTGGAGAATAAGCAGAGAGCTGCCAAGAAGGCACGTGACCAGACTCGCCAAACTTATAAACCCAATTGGTTTGTCAAGCTGAAACACCCAGTGACGGGCGATCCATACTGGCACTTTAATGGTGAATATTGGGTCAAGAGAAAAAACCACGAGTTGGTTGGTTCTGGCGATATTTACTAGTGCCGGACTTTGAGTGTATAAGTTTATCCTCTGGGAAATGACTCTGAATAGCAGACTAGGGTTGGATGATTGTTTGATAAGTCGAACTGAATATTGAAAAGAAAAAAAAAATAATAAACTATTTATTCTTGAAAACTTGTGACCTATAAGACTTCGAGTTTTGATAGAGTTTCTTTCATATAGTGTTCTTTTGGTTCACTTGATTTGAATGTAGGTCGGAATTGGAAGGTGCAGCGGCAAACACCCGTGCACCCGGCTACCTCAGCACAAAAAAGCCCAACGCAAGTGGCCATTTTTTCAATTAGATTGTTTTATAAATGGTATTTTTGAAATGCTAGAATTCCGGACATCATATTAGTTTTTTTGGATTTAAAAAATTCTGATTGAGTCAATATTTAAGTGGTATGGGAGCTGATGAGGTGAATTCCGGCCGCGTCCCATATTCCGGCCGCGACCCGTATTCCGAGGTCCCAAATCCGGTCCTACTGTAACCCCCTTTTATATTTAACAAATACAGATTTTTACCAAACTTTTTCACGACATATAGATAAGTTGCGGCTAAATTTTCATATAAGCTGATTCTCTAGAGATTTTACCTTAATTGGGGTACACTAAATGAATTCTAGTGAGTTTCATTCTGGAAAAGCTCTGAAAAAGAAAGCTTAAAGGATGTTTAATCAAAATATTTAGTAAATAAAACATTTCAAGTATTCAATTTATTATGCACAACATTAATTTTGTTTTTTTCAAATTTGGAATTTGAATACATGAAAGGTTTTAGTACTTGTGCAAGCCAATATGCAGGTCATACGAAGGCCACTATCCTCATAAGCTAATAAAGATAAATAAACAATTTAATAGAAATAAGGTTCTACGTGATCTTAAAGCTCCGTGTTATCTTTACTAAGTTGGGAAAAGAGGGCAGAAAAACCTTGTGGAAATCTTAATACAATTCGCCGAAGAGTGTCACATTCATATAAATGGTGCGGCGTATGCCTAATTAAGTTGTCTTGTGACATGGCTATTGAGATTTAAGGTACCATTACAATGACCTTAATTAATCCAGCGTGTGTATTTACTTCGAGAGTACATTAGGAGCAGTACTTGTAAAGGACGAGTACATGTAAAGGAGGAGTACAGGTAAAGGAGGACTGCAGGTAAAGGACAAGTACAGGTAAAAGACGAGTACAGGTAAAGGACAAGTACAGGTAAAGGAGGACTGCAGGTAAAGGACGAGTTGTTAGTGTATGATGGAATGTCATCAATACTGAATCTTTTGTTGAGTGTTTTTGAAAGCATAACAGATGATACCTCAAGTGGGTTATACTCAATTTAGTTATAGAGGAAAAAAGTTGGATATGGTCAAGCCTCCTTCACTTCCACTACCATGTAGTGATTTTCAAAATNTATGGTCAAGCCTCCTTCACTTCCACTACCATGTAGTGATTTTCAAAATGATTCAAACCAGGCTCCAGATTTAAGATTCCCAGAATATTGAATTCTAATGGAAGTTGGTGTTTGAAACATTATACAGAGTGATAAGAGTCTAGTGTATTAGTAGTATAGAGTACCATAAGAGTACTATTATAAAGTAGTCTTCAATAAATAAGTAAATACGATTCTAGCATAAGAAGACTATAGAGTACCATAGAAACACTAAGTGAGAGTAGTATACAGTAGTATACCATTATCTGGAGTAGGTTAGATAGGGAGTGTACGAATCCAGTATATCTAAAAGACTGTGCGAAGGCTTACGAACCTTTTTCAATTATTGGTGTGTTTAATCTTGCTAGTTCTGGCTCCGACCATTTTGCGTTCCTGGTTTGAATAGTTTTGAAAAAAAAAATCACTCTACTAGGGTAATATGTGAAACCATTGGCTCAATAGAATAAGCATAGAAACAATCATTTGTATAATTTAGTTAATAGTTTTTAAACCTTGTATCACTATTTAAACTTGGATTCGTAGTTCTTGAAATAATAAGATTATTACATATATACAGTGTTTTTCATTCATACCAGGGGGAAAAATGTTTGGAACCAGAACTAACAAAATCAAACAAACCAATAACTCGAGAAAGTTTCGTACTTCTTTACACAGTCTTTCAAATTAAATGTCATAATGTTTCAAACCCAAACTTTCACTTGAATTCAATATCATGAATTCTTAAAATCTGGAGACTGGTTTGAATAATTTTGAATCACACTGTATATACTGTTTGAGGTCGTGTGTTTACCGATATTCTCACAAGTTAGTTAAACTTAATGGGCCCAGTATGCAGTCGTAGTAATATTCTTAGTATTATCTTTTAAAGAACAAAAATAAAGAAAATGAAACATAATGAATCATACTATTTTAAGTGATAATTCCCTTTCATCAAGAGACTTCATCAAGAGGCTTCAAATAAAACGGAGGGTAGTGTAAAGGTGAGTTGTTTTGAGACTTAAAGGTTTGGGAGACTAAAAGGTTTGGGTGCGAAAAAATGCAAACCTCCGCCCCCCCCCCCTGATAAAAATGGAGGAATTCGCAACTTTGAACCAGTACCAATAAGTCGCGCTTTGTAAAGGTTATTTTCTTGAAGAGATCTATATGAAACAACCTCCTGGCTACGACAACAGTTCGTCTCAAACAAAAGATGCTAAGAAAACTGACTTTGTTTACAAACTCAACAAATCCCTATATGGTTTAAAGCAAGCACCATTGGTGTGGCATCAGACCATTAAGGGAACACTTGAGAAATTTGGTTTCAAAAATTGTCTGAATGAACCTTGTCTTTTTCAAAACACATCTAAGAAGCTTCTTGATGAAGATCTTGAGCTTTGCGACGAAACTGAGTATCGATCTCTAGTTGGCAAGTTGCTTTATGCAGCCAAAACTCTTAGACTTGATATTATGTTCGTTGTACTGAGGCTCTCCAGATACCTTTCAAGACCTACTACAAAACACATGGACCATGCGAAGCGAGTACTTAAGTATATCTATCACGAAACTCCTTGGTTGAGTTTATACGAATCTAAAAACTGTTATCAATTCCACAATTGCAAGACTAAAATGCTAAACCATTAACTCAAAGTATTCGGACTCAGTATTATTATACCCCCACGAAGCGGGAAGCGGGGGAGAAATCATTAAGATATTGAAGTGGGTCAACATCAATTTCTTTCAAAATCTTCCTACTTTCTAATACCTTATTATTACCAAGAAATGACTTTAATCATCTCCTGTAATTTTCTCTTAGATTTAGACTTTCTATCCCTTTTCTGTTTATAGCTTGATCGGTTTTACCTTTGGCAATTGCTAAGATAGTTTTTGCTTTAGATATTACCTCCTTAAGTAGTACTTGTTAGACCTACTATGGATAGACACACTACCCACAGTGGTATTTCTCGAGCCTACGAATGCCAGTGACTCACCCAAGGCACATTAACCTGTGACTTGGGCTCATCGATTCACCTTACCTCGTGACATGGCGTTTAACCGCCCTGCCTGAACCTCCGGTATTCACTGGCTAGCTACATAATTAGTCGGATTCCCACTTATTGGGAATCCATCAACGAATGAACATAACTCCCAATATTAGACGTATTCAAGAATCTAACACTACTAGTGCCGCTTCATCATTCTTAGCTGTTTTTAAAACTTTCATTAAACTTTTGCTCTATCTACACCAGGAGTATTCAATAATAACACATTTTATCTAATTTAAATATATATACTTGGAAATTAGTATAGGCGTAGACAATTTGACCCAGAATTCCCTTTAATAGTCAGGTTACTGTCCCCTCAGCAAATGCATTACTGTGGGTAAGGTACTTGTTGACAAGTCCCCGTCATCTCCATCAATTAGGGTTCTTTATTTATAAAAGTAGGATCATTGTAATGCTCAAGTTCAGCAGAGTATAATGGTACTATTACCAAAATTGTAGGACGCCTGGTTCCAAAGCTACACCCCTTTTATGTCGCATTTGACTATATTACACTGAGTATTCTTAGTTTGAGAGATGTATACGACAACAAAAACAATTCCCCCCACCCCAACCAAGCCTTGGAAATGGCGTTAGTTCGCACTACAGAATAGGTACTTCAAATCACCATCGGTCTTTAGTCAATATTTAGCTTCAGATGAAATTTACTGCCCACTCTCTACCCACTTTCTACCCACTCTGAGGTGCATTCTCAAACAACCTGACTCTTCAAACAACCCCATTCTTTGGAAGGAGCTGCACTACCAAACAACCTGACTCTCTGGAATAAAACTATATAGTGCCGATGGACGTAAAAACGAGGCTTGCCCAGAAATATGAAGAGCTCTTTGGTTTTCTTTTTTTTTACACAACCAATACTTCGAAACCACCACAGAATCCTGGAATAGAGTATTAATGGAAGATTTATTTGGGTTGAGACAAGGCCCTTGTGTGTGACAAACGGTCATTCACAAGGTCATCATGAGATATGAGTTCAAGATATGCATATTAGAAGCGTGAGTGCCCCACAAGTTCCTCGAAGGGATCGCACTATACGTTGTCAAGATATTGATATTTGGATCATGTCATTCATGTGTGCAGAAGGTATTATCGAACCTAAAATGACTTCGGAACTCAAACAAAACTCTTGGGATGGAGTCCGGATGTCTAGGGATAACACTGAAGCTTAGAAATTACATTAACAAGCTAAGAGAGTATGCTGGTGAAGGTGGAATTGGGAAAATTTAGACACCGGAACAGCATAAAGTGAGTCTTGATGTGATCAGAATAGAGCTACAAGAAAAAGTGAGACGACGCTGTGATTTCAAGGGTTCTTAGTATAGCTTAGATACACATAAGAAAAACCGCTCCAGTTTGTGCGTTAGTAGACAATAAAGCTCAACAGGTTATGAGCTACTTATTGCTCTGAGTTCTATGACCACTAATCGGAGAATTCTTCTCCATATGCGCTTTCTCATTATTTTTACTTGGCGCTGCAGAACATTCCAATATTGACCCACGTGAATCTCCTCGAAGACGGAATATCCCCTTTCGATCGATGGATAATCCTATTCACATTTCATGATTGACAATTTTCCATTAACACCTCACGACACTCCCCCTCAACCGTTGCTTCGTCTGGGTAAGCAGCCCTAAATCTGATGTCGCCTTGTTGATCTAAAAAAAGGGACCTCGAGTTTGCTTTAGGTTTCTGTGCTGCCAGATACTTTGGCCAACTGCACATGCGAGCAAACCGAATAATTACCGTCCTATGGTACTAATTCCTATTTGGCTTGCTCATTTCTACATTACTGGATTCTTAAAAACACAATTCCTAGCACCGCCTGTTCGCTTTTTAAATTTGATTATTTGACTTTAAAGGCAGGTCTAGCTTTATTTTTATTTACATCATACTCCCTTTGGTGAAAAGTACCTGCACCTAAAACAGCACCAACAGGAGAGGGTTCATTTTGAAGAACTTTAGAAACTAAACCTTTTCTATCTTGAAAGATTCGGAATTTGGAGACCTTTTATTATTGTCACTTTCATTGTGGCCAGAAAAAGAATTAACGTTTTATTTTGCAGTATTTGGGTGGTCGGGGCCGACCGGAAACTACTGAAAGAGGCAATTTCCCGGACCTACCTCATCCACTATTTTTCCACATGACATTGTTTAAAACATATAAAAATTAAAGAATTCTATTGATTAAAAGTTCTAATATTACCCAAAGACTTTATAGTATCTATATTTAGACTATAAACTAAGTTTGGTTGTGATTTACTCATGGGACTGCATATAAGCCTTTTCATACAAATTTACACACCTCCACCCTTCCCTCCTCTCCCCTACATTTCAGCAATAATACTCAATTCAAAGCACAAAATATTCAAAAAAACACTTCACTACGGCATATAGTAATTTATACAATGATATTTCCTGGAGTAGTGGATAGAGATGGGTTGTCCTGCACGAGTGCATCATCGCGATGAGAAAAAGCATCGCTACTCCACACTCTCTCTCACTATAAACCACACACACACACACACACACACAGACACTATGGGTAAGAAGAGCAGTAAGCGGAACCCCCGGGACCATGAGTCACAGACCACACCAATTGTTGAGGTCAAATATACAGACCCCCTTTTTTCCGTGGCCGCACACCCCTCCAAACCAGTGGTATTATCGGGATTAGGTACTGGTCATGTATACTGTCATACATATGATGCCGAGAAGCTAGAACAGCTGCTCTTGACCAACAAAACCGAATACTTAAAAGCTGAAAAGAATAAGCATGGTAAAAATATGGGCAAACCCATAGTATCAGGGCTTAAAACGCGATGGTGGGAGTATGTTCCCGACCATAGTGATATGAGTCAAAATCAAGGTATTTCCACCGGGTGGAAAACCAAGCGGCATAAAGGGTCGTGCAGATGTGTTATTTTCGAAACACTCCAAGGGTCAGTAGGAGACCATATATATACCGGAGGCACAGATCATATCATCAAAAAAGCCGCCAGTGAAACCGGAAAAGTGGTTGCTCGCGCAGATATTAGTGCCCACCTCAATGATAAAGATGCAATCACCACGCTTACTCAATCCACATCCAACCCCTTTCTTTTAGGTGGCACTCAAAACGGTTCTGTTCTAGTGTATGATAGCAGAAACCTCGGAGACAATTTACGTTTCGACAAGTTGCTGCAAGTCCATGAAGACACAGTGACACAAATATTGGCCATGCCCGACGTTTCAGCATACCATTACCTTTCTTTGGGTAGTTCCACATTAACCCATTTGGATATTCGAAAAGGAATAGTGACGCAATCGGAAGACCAAGGCGACGAATTGCTTTCAATGTGTTACCCTTCAGAATTTGTCAGTGGCGGCAAAAATGATACGGTGGTTGTTTCGCACGGCGAAGGGGTTCTCACCACATGGAAAAACTCCATCAACAGGTTAGCAGATCCCGTGTCGCGCATCAAGATCAATAAAAACGCCTCAATCGATGCGCTCATTCCAACCATGAATTTGGGTAGCGCGGCGCTCGCGGACTGTGTATGGTGCGGAGATAGCGATGGACTTTTACACCGAGTGGACTATAAGAGGGGACGTGTGCAGGAAGTCAGAGTCCATTCTAATAGTAGAGGAGGAACTGACGAGGTTGGCAATTTGGATATTGATTATGATTATAGGTTGGTGAGTTCAGGTTTGGAGACCCTTAAGATCTGGAGTCATGATAACATTGATGAAGGTGACAGTGATCTTGAAGATGGAAGTAACAGTGACCTCGGAAGTGACAGTGACAGTGAGGATGGAAGTGATGATAGTGATCTTGGGGGAAGTGATCTTGAAGGAAGTGATCTTGAAGGAAGTGATCTTGAAGGAAGTGATCTTGAAGGAAGTGACAGTGACCTTGAAGGAAGTGACAATGACAATGGTTCTGGTAAAGAGAGTGACAGTGAAGAAGGTTCTGGTGACGATGGAAGTAAAAGAGTCAAGAGAGGAAAACTGAGGAAGATTAACCTCAACACCAATACAGAAAAGAACCAGGAACCCAAAAAGAAGAAACTCAAAATCAAGAAATTGCCTGTTAATAAAGGCATTGCCCGGTTCGATGGTTTATAGTCTAGAGTAACTGGAATAAAGTATACTTTTACGTAACGAAGTACATAAGATTGTATTTAATGTATACTTTGGTTAGATAAACTCTATGTAGATTCAGTTCTTTTGGGGATATATTTGCACAATAGGTATCCATTCATAGTGGTGAAACAGTATACTTATTTTAAATCATATATATAGATGTAAGGAATTTATAGGTCCTGATTTAGCCATTCTACATGTACATGTACATTAGCTATCATTGATAAAGGAAGTATTAAAGTACCCTAGGCACTATAACTATCATTAATCGAGGAACTAATAAATACCTCATGCACCATAAGTATCACTAATAAAGAAACTAATAAATACCCTAATTGCTATTAATATTGTAACATGTCCATACCAATCTCATTAAGGTAATCATGATTGGTGTTCTAACTCTACTTCCTATAATTTTGCCCGCAGCACCACGGAAAGAAACAATGGCCTGAGTGTAACCGAATACAAAATTGATTCGGACTCAGACTCAGACTTTGATTCGGAATCTGATTTCAAGTACTATTCCGACAGTTTCGGGTCGGAAGATGAAGAGGAAGTGAACGCTGTTGTGTATCCAGTACATAAAGTTTCTTTTGCCAAGAAACACGCTATGCCAGTCATTGATCTTTCTGATGACTCTCAACTTCTATTGATTATTGAAGCAGAAAGTGAGGACGATCTTCCAGAGTTGACTTACCTGATATCCTCGTCCGGATCTGATTCTGAAGATGATATTCACGAGCATCACTAAGTGTACTCCTCGGCAAAATACGACCAATCAAACGAAAAATTAGATTCTATTGACAGAGTTATGTGTACTAGGGGACTTTTCCATAAAGAAAAGACGCATAGAGCTACGGTGTGGCCATGTCAGACATTCCTGGTGTGCTTCTCCTGTGCTTCTCCTGTGCCTTTCCTTCTCTCATTCTTCTCTCATTCTTCCATCATTCTTCCCTCATTCTTCCATCATTCTTCCATTATTCTTCCATCATTCATCCATTATTCCTAAACCTTCTGAAATCATTACCATCAACTCGGAAGTTGCACCCGCACAATTGCACATTCGTTCTATACTACCACACACCCATACGAACACACACTCAAGTAGTAGAAGTAGTAGTAGTAATAGTAATAGTAGTAGTAATAGTAGTAGTAATAGTAATAGTAGTAGTAATAGTAATAGTAGTAGTAATAGTAATAGTAGTAGTAATAGTAATAGTAGTAGTAATAGTAATAGTAGTGGTAATAGTAATAGTAGTAGTAATAGTAATAGTAATAGTAATAGTAATAGTAATAGTTCACTGGCTCACTGGTATAGTATGTTAGTATATCTTTTAGTTACGTTCATTTAATCACTTAATATTAAACCTTACGGTATGAACTGACCATAACGATGAATAGTCTTTTTGAATAATATACAAACCAATGGCGTTAGATCCACAATAGGTAGAACATAACCTATAGATACTAATTTGGAGCCTATGATGTTTGATTCTAGTAGTGTCTATTACAAAGGTGTCGTGGTTCGGCATTTGATCATTATGACAATTCGTGAGTCAGAGGCCTCTTTCGAACATCCCAGAATAATGCTTCTCATTGATCTGGTGGAGAGTTTTTCGGTCACACGTTTCTCTCAAAAGTATATAAGCCGTTCCGGTGTCTCTCTCGAGGAACCATCAACTAATACAAGTTGAAGGCAATTTACGTTATAAAGAACATAATAGTGCGGGCGGAGAATGATTTAATCTTTTATCCAAAATTGTAACTTTTATCAGAAACATTTTAGACAGAAATATTATAGACAGAAATATCATAGACAGAAATATCACATACACAGAAATATTACATACACAGAAATATTATATAGGCAGTCATATCTTCCAGATCTGGGTCCTGTTTATCATCAACTGGCTTCAAGCGCATGATTATATCTCCCCTCTGTCATGGACCTATTATTTACTCACTACGTTTGAGAAGTCGCTTGTCTCGAACCCCGTGGGTACCCTTTTGGAATACCTCACAACTACGGTCATGGTCTGTTACTCGTCAAGCTTTTTCGCCAGTGTTGGCGACTCCCTCGGACCGTGTACGGCTATTTCTTTCCGGGTGTTACCGTTCAACGCTTGAAACCTATTGAACCGATCGCCATACTGGTCCAGAAGAATCTAACATAGAAATATTATATACACAGAAATATTACATAGACAGAAATATTACATAGACAGAAATATTACATAGACAGAAATATTACATAGACAGAAATATTACATAGACAGAAATATTACATATAAATCAAATCATTTAAGTTACCCCGGCAAAGCCAAATGATAAAAAAGTTATAATATTAAATATAGATAAATGAATCATTATGTTATGTTCTTTATTACGTAAGTTGCCTTCAACTTGTATTCGTTGAGGGTTTTTTAAAGAGAGGATCCGGAGTTGCTTATAAACCTTTGAGGGAAAAGTGGCACCGAAAAACTCTCCACCAGAACAATAAGAAGCATTATTCTGGAATGTTCGAAAGGAGCCCTCTATGGACAAAGTGATATTAAGGCCAACCGCCGTGTCATTTGATTAGCAGACACTACTAGAACCCGACATTCTAGGCTCCATAATACCTGCATAGGTAGATTTATGGTATAGTGGCTTTCATGTTATGTTTGTTAGCCTAATGAACAATTGGTTTAGTTTTGTAAACCCACGCTTAAACTCTTCACTTAGGCTAGCTTTCAGACCCATACTTAAACTTAACAGTGATATTAGATTGGGTGCTAAAAAAAATGCTGCGAAATTATATGGGGGGTGGGGGGAGATCCGCGGCCTTAAGTACCCCAGAGGGGGATGCGCATGTTTCAGCTTGGTTTTAGGAAATCCCTCAAAGGTTACCCGACACCGCTACTTGAATATATATAAGACCAGCCAGTCGTCCCTGCTAAACGCATCCATAAGGTTTTTTTTCTTTTTTTTCTGTGGCATGTTACGGCATTGGAATATACGTCTGATATACAAGTTTGTTTAAAAAGAAGTCCAGAATCGTGATTCAGCCCGTTAATGCAATATCTACGTTGCCGTTTTCCAGGATTAGGGTATTACAGCCACCTGTTTGCCTAAACTTGTATTCGTTGATGGTTTTTTAAAGAGAGGAACCTGAGTGACTTATGTACCTTTGAGAGAAGCGTATGACCGGAAAACTCTCCACCAGAACAATGGGAAGCTTTATTCTGGAGTTTTCGAAAGAGGCCTTTGACTCACGAGTTGTCATAATGTCCAAATGCCGTAACACGGCACTTTTAAAAGTCAATAACAGAATCGGCCATCGTAGGCTCCATAATGCAAATAGTTAGTGTTCTACCTAATGTGGATCTAACACACTAAGTTTCTTGAAAATATATGAAATAAGAGGTTAAATAAAAGACTTGAAATCTTAGATGAAAATTTATCTGGAAAATATTTGAAGGTGTAATATATTACACATTAAGTTTAACAATGAGATGGCGCACATAATTGAGTTTATTAATTTGATAAATTCAATAGGTGATCAATTTATAAAAAAGTGAAATAGGTATAATATCCATTAGACTGTTAATATCAAGGGTTTAACGAGGCGAAAATACGGGGTCCTTTGGGGAACCCTATAGTCACTATGCGGGAAATAATCCTACAGGGTAATAATCCTAAAGGGAAATAGACTCCGACTAATAACTCTATGATATCGTGATGCAAAAAAATCATAATGTGCTGATATATTGTGGAATCATTATCACCAAAGATCTGGCTGTTCGAACCAACTACTTTCGCCACTGTGATATATTGCTACATCTACATGGGTACTAACTGGTCAGTATAAGTACTGCCTCTACTGACTCTAGTATAAGTACTGACTCTAGTGACTCTCTAGTACAAGTACTGACTATACTGGGTACTAACTATTCTGGGTACTGACTCTACTAGGTACTGACTCTACTAGGTACTGACTCTACTAGGTACTGACTCTACTAGGTACTGACTAGTGAGTATGGGTACAGATTCTTTAGTATAAGTACTGACTGTCTACTATGCCTTTGATCATTATATATAACCCACTACATGGGAATTGTTATGTTCTTTCATACATTTATGCCTAAGTCTTATATTTGTTGATTGTTCCTCAAGAGAGGAATCGGAGTGGCTTATATACCTTTGAGAGAAACGTGGAACCGAAAAGCTCACCAGAACAATAGTATGCATAGATGTCCATACGCCGTATCACCATTGTAACAATTGGACTGAGAGATTTCATAATACCTTCATCGGCAGGCTCTGCCTCTAGTGAATCTAGCAAGTAGTATAGTATAGTATAGTATAGTATAGTATAGTATAGTATAGTATAGTATAGTATAGTATAGTATAGTATAGTATAGTATAGTATAATACATAGAGGGCTTTCTTCAAACACCAGATTTACCTATACCATAAGCAACCACAGTTAGTCAGACATAAAGAATGTTTTTGTTCTTTTTTATCGACATAAGTGTAAGACACAAACAATCAGCATTGAGTAAAGTGAATGACCTGAAAATTGGTGGTCACAAGTGTATGATATTTAGTAATGGCCTAGTGTATAGTCAGTATAGTGAATATAGTCAGTAGTCAATATAGTCAGTAGTCAGTAGTCAGTAGTCAGTAGTCAGTAGTCAGTAGTCAGTAATCAGTATAGTCAGTAGTTAGTAAAGTCAGTGGTTAGTACAGTCAGTACAGTAGTATAATCAAAACAGTAGTATAATAAGTATAGTCATTAAGCGCTTCAATAGTTACCTTCTCTTTCTGATACTGAGAATGTCCATTGTATATTAAAGCTTTTTTTCCAGCTAGCTACTGTGCACATCTATGTTGTTAGACCTACCATTGGTAGACACATTACTCATAGAGGTATCTTCGAGCCTATAAATGTCAGTCACTCACCCAAGATACTTTAATCCGTGACTTGACCTCAGTATAGAGTAGAGTACATACTCGAGTACATAGTATAGTATAGTACTTAGTATAGTACATAGTATAGTATAGTACTTAGTATAGTACATAGTATAGTACATAGTATAGTATAGTACATTGTATAGTACATAGTATAGTACATAGTATAGTACATAGTATAGTACATTGTATAGTACATAGTATAGTACAGGGTAGAGTACATAGTATAGTACATTGTATCGTACAAAGTATAATTGATCGATATCCTTCATCGGCTTCTGAAGCGAAGCTTGCGTCTGAATATACGACGAGGTTTTGACATGTCGTAGGCACGTATACGAGTGCAAAAGTTGTGGTTCTTTTAAGGTAGCGGAGAACCATTTTGGAAGCAGCTAAATATCCTTTAGGTATCTGGAAAGTCTGAGGACAATGTAGTTAATGTTAAAACGAACAGTGTTTGCAGCAAATAGTAATTTGCCAATTATGGATCGGTATTCCACTCCATCACAAGGTTCTTCATCTCTATCATTGGAATTTTTCTCAAATCCTTTCACTTCCGTTGGAGCAACATTGGAACGACATTCATCAAGTCCATAGTTTAGCAATAGAGTATCAATATAATCACCCAAGTGTAACTTAGTGTAACCATCAGTGGATGTTTTAGTGGACACCAGTGTATGCTTCAGTGAGAACTTCAGTGGGAAATCTTAGAGATCTCTCACCACAATGTTCATAGCAAGAAATTCCTTGGTCTCTCCTAAATCCTTCATTTAAAAGCTGCTACTAAGCATTTATTTTGTCCTCGACACCTCAGCGGAGCCATTACCAATTACCAAGAGATCATCCACATACAATGCTATGAATGTTAAGGTGTCCCTTGTCTTCTTCTGGTAGATATATGTTTCATTTATAGCTGGTTTGAATCCCATCTTACTGATCTCGTCATTAATCACTTGATACCACTAGTATAGTATAGTGTATATTACAGTGTATAGTACAGTGTATATTACAGGGTATATTTCAGTGTATAGTACAGTGTATATTACAGTGTATAGTACAGTGTATATTACATAGTATAGTACAGTGTATAGTACAGTGTATAGTACATAGTATAGTACATAGTATAGTACATAGTATAGTACAGTGTATATTACAGTGTATAGTACAGTGTATATTACAGGGTAAAGTAGAGTAGAGAGAGTAGCATTAGGGTGAAAGTGACTGAAAGTGACTGTAAGTAATACTAAGACAGTTAAGAAGAGCTCTAAGGAAGAACCAATACAGAATAATGGACATGGTTTGACCAATACTGAGGAAATAAAGAAGTGAATAGACGTACCACTCAATCCAATTTTTTTTTTTTATTTTTTTTTGTTTCCAAATTTTGGTAACCCATCTAAAGTTCTTTTCAGCACATTCCCTTCATCCCCCTCCTATGATTTCCCCGATAACATGGCCAATGGCTTACCTTATGGATCGACCATAATCTTTCAATACCCAATATTGAATAAGTGGGTTCATCCAAATCCATTGGCTTTGTCCTCTTCTAGAACTTCCTTGACTTCCTTAACTCCTTTAACACCTAGGTATATATATATTTATGTATGTGTGTGTGTGTGTGTTTTTCCAATTATTCAAATCAGCCTCCATACTTAAGAATTCAGAATATAGGGACTCGTAAGAAAGTTACGGTGAACCTTTTTTTAATTCTTGGTTTGTCTATTTTGGATATTTCTTGTTCCAAAAAAAACTTACGCTCCTAGTTTGAATAGTCATGAAAAGCATTGTATATATGGTACGCTAACTTTATTGATTAATACTGTGACTACCCTATAATTATGGATGTTTGGTGGTCCTAAAATGGATACTACCTGAAAAGGTTATTCGTGAAAAGGTCATTCCTAAAAAGGTTGTTCGTGAAAAGGTCATTCCTAAAAAGGTGGTTCCTAAAATGGGTTGATTGCCTGGGGCTTATCTGGTGGTCACGTGCCTTACGCACTGCACTGATAGCGGCACCTTCACCACACGCACACCCCAGAAACCAGCCCTCCCACTCCTGGAACCCATGGAGTTTTCAAAGGTCCTTAAGGTGGACAATGTACTACTTACGCGCCGAGGCCATCACCTCCGTGGCTCGCTTGTACTTTCTCGGTTCCACATGGTGTTTTCATTTCCTTCTGCTCAGGGCCAAAAGCCCCGGGAAATCTGGATCTGTTACCCAGTGATTGAGCGGGTCAAGAAATCCCGAGGTTGTTCATGGAGCCCTGGTCAAGGAGTTAAGACTGGACAAAATGTTTCTGGTCAAAGTAGACAAAGTGGACAAAGTGGTCAAAATGGTCAAAGTGTTTCTGGTCAAAATAGGCAATCCATCCAATCTGATCAATCTGATCAATCTGTCGAATCTGTCCAATCTGATCAAAATGTCCAATCTGTCCAATCTGTCCAGAAGTCTACTATCACAAATACCAATTCTAATACTGTTGGTGCAAATGTGGGAGGTGGCGCGGATGGTGATAGACAAAACCTCAATGTTAGTGCAGAAAGCGGTGAAAATGCGGTTGAGGGTGCGGCAGTCGAAGGGATGGTAGGGGCGGTAGGGGTAGATGGAGCAGCCAAAAAAACCCCTGTGCGAGGCCTAGACTCTGAGGTCGCCGGATTCGACCGTTACCTGGCCTCCAATATCCGGGTCATGTGCAAGGACTTCACCTACTACCTGTTTGACTTTGTTAATGACGCCATATGTACAGAAGTCTATGTGAACCTCAGCAGACTCGCCACGGCTGCAAAGAGCAAGGGCACCATTAGTGAGTTCTATGCATTTGAATATAGACCCAATGCCTTGGAGCTGAAACTCAACGGTGCAGGATGGGCCATTTATGATCTGGACCAAGAGTATCGACGCCAGGGGCTTTTGAAAGATTCAAATGATGAAGGAACTAAACGATGGCCATGGCGACTTACTCGGTTGAATACAGGTTACCGCTTTTGTCCGTCCTATCCTCAGACCTTCATGGTACCAACTGCCATTTCTGATAGTGTGCTCCAGCACGCGGGAAAGTTCCGGTCCAAACAGCGTGTTCCGGCCATAGTATACCGGCATAGAATGGGTCCCAATGGTAACATTATCGCCCGGTGTCTGCAACCATTAGTGGGGTTGAACATCCAGAATCGCTCGATGCAGGACGAGAGGTTGGTAGAGGAGATTTTCCGGTCCCAGAGCCTGATACTGCTGGAGATAGAACAGCCTCAAAGAAATTTGATAGTGGATCTCCGCCCAATCACTAATGCCATGGCTCAACATGCTCTTGGTGCAGGAACAGAAAACGTCGACTACTACCGTGGAAAACATACCGACGATGAAGAATCCAAAACAAGCCCGTCACGGGCCCAGCATGTCGACAAGGTTTTTTGCAATATCGACAACATCCACATGATGAGAGATTCTCTCAATAAGCTCACACAGATTCTCACTGATCTTGATAAAAACCCTTATGAATCATCACAGCTTCTTCAACAAGCATTGACGAAAACCCAATGGCTTCATCGACTCTCAATAATTCTTCAGAGTGTGGACCGAATCTGCAAATCCGTGCACCTCAACAATACTAATATCTTGATTCATTGTTCGGATGGCTGGGATAGAACGTCTCAAGTTTCAGCTTTGTCTCAGCTTTGCTTAGACCCATATTTCCGGACTATGCGTGGATTTATGGTACTTGTGGAGAAAGAGTGGATGAGTTTTGGCTTCAAATTCGCTACACGAGCCGATCATGGAGGATGTATTGGAGCCATATTATCATCTTCTCCAAGTGAACCCAAACAGGATACAGGAGGAGCGGACTCTGAGCCTCTGAATCCACTCCAGAATCTCTCACTTAATCCGTCTTCCAATGGGGCCAAAACAACCGTGACTTCATTTCTCCAGAGGGCTGCCAACCACATCAAGAATACTGCGTCCAACTTGGAGAGCAGTGACAACACATCGGTGTATTCGGGCAGTAATGAGCGTTCGCCCATCTTCCACCAATTCCTTGACTGCGTGTACCAGATCTACCGACAACAGCCCGAGAAGTTTGAGTTCAACAGCCGGTTTTTGAAGCGACTTTTTTACCATTCGTACTCGTGTCAGTACGGCACGTTTCTCTGCAACTCAGAGAAGAGTCTTAAGGTGGATGAAGTCTTGAGCAAGGCCACGGTTTCCGTGTGGGAATATTTTCTTTCACGTCCAGCGGAGTTCTTGAACCCGGCTTACGATGCGGATGCAAATACCGATGTGGTGTTTTTTAATTACTCCGATGTTAAATGGTGGCATGAATTATATGGCCGAACAGATACGGAGATGAATGGGCTTTCAAATTCACTTGATAAAAAGTTCTCGCAGCTCGGCCGAACCATGTCTCCAGCCCAAGAAGGAAAGACCTAGAATATGAAGTGGAAAAAGTGGAATAAGGAATAATATTGGAATCGCTGGAAGTCAGATCCATGAGTTATTGGACTGGGTGTTTTGAGTGTTGAACAGCATAATATACTGGCTTTTAATGGCTACTTGAGTGATTCCCTGGTATGATAACTACTGCACTTTGACTGGTGCAAATGTTCAGTGGTCAGTGCAATACTACAGTTGATAAAGAGTTAGTGGAGTCAGTACAGCGACGGCCAGAGTCGGACAGAGTTGGTAAAGAGTCAGTGGAGTCAGACAGAGTTAGTAAAGAGTCGGTGGAGTCAGAAGTATATTGGTTAGTGGTGCATTCAGCTGACAATACTAGGGCAGAAAGGCAGTCCATCCACTAACTTAACCAATATTATTTTGATGACTGGTGATTCCTGTGAAGGATTCTAGACTTCAAGTCTTTCTTAAGAAATCGGGAAACACTATAACTGGCTCATACTATGCACTGCATAGATAACTGAACCTACATTCTTTTGAATGGCCGGTTAGTGGTAATGAGGACTAGAATGTTAAGTAGGATATATAGAATAGTGAGCAAACCAATGCATAGTGGTCATAATATTATGACAGCATGTTTTTTATGTTTTTCACTAATAATATTTAAAATTATGTTAGCCCTATAATATCTAATTCAGTCCATTGGCTTATCTAAGTAGCAATCGATTTCTTTTCTAAAGAGAAACATCTGTGTGAAAAAAAAAAAGGTTATGAGCCCTGTTCACTTATTATCATTACTATAAACGATTTTCTACCGTCCACTAAAATGAATTACTTTCCTAATTCATTCTAGATCCATTCCATTACAATATTTACTTAATATAAGGGCTCAATTTCGGGAATCTAAATATCAGAAATACTAAATATCTATGACCATTTATATGCGCTTACACGGTATGCGCTTACACTTCCTTATCCACTACTTCTTCTTCTGGTACAACACTAATCCACGACTCCCCTCCTCCACTTATTCACTACATTAAAACAAATTCTCCTGCAGTAAAACAAATGCCCTTACACTTAATCTATACCACCATACCAAGCATATTAGATATGTCTTCCTTAGTAAAACGTGATATGTAGTATTGGACTGCCATATACAGTGAGCCAAAGAAGTCAAGTAAGCAGTTCTTTGCGTCGACCTTTAAATAAAATAACCAAAAACATCTCTTCGTTATATTTCTACCCTCTAGCAAGTAAACTCTCTTTTTCTAGCTTTTAAAAATTTGACTATACCCAATTCTACCAAGGTCGTGCCCCACATATAATTACTATTCCTCCTAGGACACATTATACTGTAGAACTTTGTAGTTCCAAAGTCCATGATTTCTACTACTGTTCAGTATTAAGGGATCCGTGAAATTCTGGTTACTCGTGATACCGCTTAACCTAGAGCTGAATCCCCTCTATATATATCTTTTCGTCCTGGATTCCTTGTTCCTTCAGCTGAATCCTCCTGACAACCAAGACTAGTTAATGTACTGCAGGCAACACATTACCTGAAGGAGAAGGCACCGGGTGTTTCATTGCCTCCCGGAGCTAAAGGTTAGTTAGGTTCACAAAAAAGGCATGTCAAAAAACAAAAAAGACATACCTTTGTCGGGAGCTTTATTATTATTTTTCTTAGGTTCAACACTGAAGGTTCTTCGGATCGACAGAAACATCCTTGTCTGGGACTATGTGGTTACAAATTGCTGTATTGCTGCGAAATCTCCAATAGTGATCAATGGGTAGTAGTTCTCTGTCGCTTTCTGATAATATCATGTACAGTGTTTCAGAAAGTGTATCCAATGTTTCAGAAAACCAAACCAATAAAC
>NKZH01001774.1:0-49933 GCA_002370695.1 Metschnikowia matae var. maris | reverse complement strand
CGCGGCAGCTTGTCCGAGCGGTTAAGGAGAAAGATTAGAAATCTTTTGGGCTTTGCCCGCGCAGGTTCGAGTCCTGCAGTTGTCGTTAATTTTTGTTTTTTGGTTTTAGGCTTGTTTTGGGCATGTCAATTGCAGGGGTGTACGGGTTTATCATTAAGAAACACTGTAACTGAAAATATTTCGTACCCCTTCGCACAATCTTTCAATCCGAATGGACATGTTGTTGTATACAAGACAACAAGGAAACCAGTTTAGTTCCGTCCGTTTTGACCCTTGATTGGTACTGCAAGACTGCAAAATGTAGTACATATGAGGCCGTCCTCCAGATTTAAGGTTTCCGAATATGGAATGTTGATGGAAGTTGGTGTGAAACATTACGCCATTTGGTTTGAAAGGTTGTGCGAAGGGGTACGAAATGTTTTGAATTATTTATTTCAGATTTCCATCATATACTTCTATATTTTTGCCATATTGATGGTTGCGCGAGGTATGATTGTTATTCAATCATCCCAAAAAAATAACAAAAATTCTAACTTGACCATAGGTTTGTGAGCATACTTGCAAGTGACGAATTCCCGATATGCAATTATGCATTTACGATCTCAAAAATCAGGTCTCAGTATGTGTTTAGGCATTTTATTAGGGTCATCGCGCGATCTGTACATATCACATCCCAAAGATCTCTACACCAAAACATTCACCCATTCAAATGTCAGACAACGAGTATGACCTCGATATATTCCAGGAGCCCGAAGGCTTCTTGCCTCCTCCTCCCGAATCGCATTTCGTAGAGTACACCCGAGTGAACAAGCATGAGCCTTCGACAATCCAGCTTAAGCTCGTGGGGAAGTCACCGCTTTGGGGTCATTTATTGTGGAACGCAGGTAAATACACCGCCGATTACTTGGACACTCATGCGAAAGAGTTGGTTACAGGGAAAAAGGTCTTGGAGTTGGGTGCAGCTGCAGGTTTACCGTCGTTGGTGTGTGGTATAAATGGTGCCTCTCGAGTCATCTGCACAGACTATCCGGACCCAGATTTGTTATCACACATTCAGTATAACGTGGACCATTGTGGTGGCATGCCCAAGCCACCAAATGTTCAGGTGTCTGGGTTCATCTGGGGTCAAGATGAAACAGCCTTGTGCTATGACGAGCTTTCGGAGGAAGGTTTGCCCAAAACGATAGCAGAAGAGGATAAATTCGACTTGGTGATTTTGTCAGATTTGGTATTCAACCATACAGAGCATCGGAAGCTTTTGAGCAACTGCAGAAACTTTACCAAGAAGGACGGCACTTGTTTGGTAGTTTTCAGCCCTCACAGACCGTGGCTTTTGGAAGAGGACTTAAAATTCTTCACCACTTGTGAGGAATTTGGCTTTAAAGCAAAGTTAGTGGAGATGGTCAATTGGAAGCCAATGTTTGACGAGGACGAGGATACTGTGGAGGTGCGTTCTCGTGTGTACTGCTATAAATTGCACCCGCAGTGGAAGTAGCCGCAGTGATACAGTGTTTTCCAAAACTATTCAAACTAGCACGACGAAATGTTTTGAACCACACTAGCGAAATTAAACAAACCAATAATTCAAAAAGTTTCGTACCCCCCGCAAAGTTTTTTCAAACCAAATGACATAATGATTCACACCAACCTGTATGAAAATTCAATATTTTGAAACCTTAAATCTGGAAGATTGTAATACATTTGGGAGGTTGTACTACATTTGAGAGGTTGTAGTACCAATAGAGGCTCAAACCGGAGCGGAACATGAACTAGGTACCCTGTTTGGGGTTATGTGTATTGGTTTGTTTAATTTTGCTTTTGAGGTTTGAATCGTTTTGTCGTGTTAGTTTGAAACATTTTGTCGCACTGGTTTGAATAGTTTTGAAGGACACTGTAGTGTTAATTGCTATTAAGTTTACTAGCGAATAGCCGTTTGATCGCATAACTTCCGGTGGGGTAACCATTTTACCAAGTAAATTTGATTTACGTTACTATGCATTGCAATGATTATCGATTAAATATACATCATTGTCCTAACTAGGATGAAATCATTAGAATAGAGCCGTCTCTAGTGAGCTTAAGCAGCGTTGGAGTTGGCCTTTCTCTTACCGTTGACCAAGGTGACGTTAATAAATCTCTTGGTGTACAACAATCTCTTGTAAGCTCTGCCGACTGGCTGCTTTGGCTTCTCAGTCTTCTCGACCTTTGGAGTTTGAGACTTAACTTTACCTGCACGAGCGAGGGAACCGTGAACCTTACCCTAAAGAAGTTAGTATTGTTCGTTGACGATCTGCTGATTGGGTTGGTGGCTGAGCTCAGGCTTTTGGGTGGTTTGTAGCGAGACGGAATATCAAAAAATTTTCTTTAAAATTTAGCATGATTCATAGTGAGCTTTGTTTAAAGCCTGGCGTAATGGTGAAGGATTTGTTGAAAGCTTTTAGGCTGCCGAAGGATCCAAAAAGAATTTTAAGGTCATGAATGAGCGGTTGAAGTAGCACCAGAGAACATTCAAGAAAAATATTGCATGTAAATTCAAGACAAATACCTCATGTAAGGGGAATTATTTCAACAGGGGATCATGATGGTTGGGTTGGTTGTACATACCATTTTTATGTATTGATATTGATGTAAAAGTGTACTATTGAGGGTGGCGGAAAATGTGTGAGTTGCGCGAGGGAGGAAAATTTGTTGTCGTGCGATGGCAAATAATGCGCAAGCATCACGTGTGAGGGCATAAGCCCTAAACACAACAACTTACGGTTTTTAACTTGTTTTTAACTCCTCGCAGTTTCAAAGATTTACATTTTTATCAGCTTGATTTTCAAAGAGTTATTTGCTTCGATAGAATGGAGGAGGCTGCTGAATGAGAAGTCTAAGAATGTGTGCCACTAATATTGTCCAATCTATGTGCAGGCAAACTCATGAAGACGGTTGCAAAAGATATCATATAAGTAAAAATAGCTGGTACATTTTTCAAAACAATGACAGTTAGTTAGTTTTTACAAAAAGTAAAAAGAGTGACAGAAAATCTTGCAGATAATGAGTCTATACGGAAAACAAAGAAAGCAGCATTATACGCGGAATGCACTAGTTGGCCTGTAGCACCAAAAAAAGAGTCACCAGAATCAAGGCCAATACTAACATCACCACCAACGAAACGGAATACTGCGAGGCAGGATAGAACGATGTGACCAACATGGACTGGACACGAAAGTAGCGTAAAAAGCCCATAACTAACGTCGCTATACCGATCACGACAAAAGACGCACCCACAGGTTTGGCATACTGTCGGATATTGTCCTGCTCTTTTTTCATCTTGAGTAATTGTACGATTCCAATCCCTATTGTGACAAGTGAGAGCGAGGTGCGTAGCCATGCAAGGAAGGTTCTTTCATTGGCCATCTTTAGTTAGTATAAACTGAAGATCAATGCATATTGCGGATATGAAACAAGGTTGATTGTCATCTTACGTTAAATTCAGCGAATATCTTGAAGGATCAAAAAAATCCACAGAAGCTACAGAATTCTCCGAATCTGACATGAATCACAGAATTTGTATAGTATCACATGAGTCACAGAATTTGTATAGTATCACATGAGTCACAAAATTCACAGAACTCACCCGCTTCACAAAAGTTATTGGAAGTAAGAAAGCAAGGAATTGCAGAAATCACAAGATTGACAACATCAACATGATATACATATTTGACCCCAGAATCATCATAAAACTAAGCTACCGAGATACCTCGGAAGCTGGGGTTTTGTCAACAAATTTAATCTGCTTCTTCATTTATACATACGTGGTCCCTGGCAACAGAGCCAGTGTTTTCTAGGATAAGGGAAGAAAGCTTCAAGTTTCTCTTTGTGGTGGAGTCGGCCGACTGCAATAAAGCCGTGGATTCTCCGTATGCGTAGGCGGACATTGGAGGGGGGGTGGCGTGGAGAGGGGTATGGAATTAAGGCAAGTTTGATGGTTCGGGTATAAGTAAGAATGTTTTGACTGACCTGTGGTTTTGTTTCACTCGTATTTCACCTGGACAGGCGACTTTCTCTTGTGTTTGACGTGCTCCCCACCATGACTTATCGTGGAGGATGTTCGCGAAAAGTGTGGCTCATTGCCGTGAGGCCTATTTCAAAGTACCAAGAAGAAAAATGCTGATGAACCATAATGTGCGCTTATTTATACCCAAGCTGCTTTTAGCTTAGACATGAAATCTATGCTGCTAGTTAGATTGTGACGATCTCGTGACCAAAAAGGAGAAATAAAATATTAATCACGTGTTAATAAACACGGTTTCAGTGGGTTGCATAAGTATGGTATATCTCCCACGATTATCGATTCCTGGTGTTCAAAATTATGGCGAGAGCACCGTACTACAAATATACTAACTGAAGGACATATTTCGTATATTTGGGTTTAGTTGAGGCGCAGTCAGAATATCAAGCACTGATACCTTCTGAAAGTAGGAGTGCACAATGAGCTATGACGATGCTTTGACAGTAAAGATGCGCTCGATTCCTCGTGCTTCCATAAAATACACTCTTGATGCGTCCTTATTTGCCCCTTTACAGATCACCATACATGCTTCCTGTAATTCATCGTCAATATCATGAAGATAATTTTGCTGTCTCAAATTGAACCACCATTTGGATTCCTAATTATAAGTAAATTTGTACCTCAAATGCTGGAATCAGGCGAAATAGTGCTTGTGGGTATGAACGGAGTCATGAAATCTGCTCACAATAAGACCTGTACATGAACAACCTTACTAATTTTAAGTTTATTTGGCTTATAGTACTATCAAATCACGATACCAAGATTCTGAATCTTTGCAAAGGTCAAACTAGTGTCTTCGCTGGTCATTTGACTTCATATACGCACTCCCATTCTTCTCTTCTATTCACTTCATCTACATCCACTAGAAGCCAAAGTCTTTCAAAAAAGCCAAGCGATGATTGCAGGAAGGGTAAGACACGCTCAACTGAAATAAAATCCGCTTTTTCTCCGCGGGGTCTACCTGAAAAGGGACAAAAGCCGAGGTATATACGCAATACGGGCAACTTTGCGCATGTCCGAACTATTATGCCGCACCTCGAAACTTTTTTCCGCTATATAATGCCGGAGAACGCATGCGTGGTAACAACTCGCCGAGTGCGCAGTTGAATTATGCACATACTGTAAGCGAAATGTGTGTACTTACTTTTATGTTTTTTAATCACATACATAATCAAAATATTGACGTTAGTTAAAAGAAAGCCTGTATGTCTATCGGTGAGATGTTGCGCATGTACACTTACTAAAAAGACTTACTCTGCTTTATTGGAAAGCCTGCTACGTCATTACGTCATTACGCACAAGCTGTCATTGAAAAAGAGTGTTCGCGTGGATGCTTCGCGGCTATTGATTGATGTTGGACGCGACTTGGAACACCTTTGGTAAGCTGAGGTGACAAGTATGGATAAACTACAGATAAGTTATGAATGATCCTTATAAAATGTAACGCAAACGGTGTATGTGAACTCATAAGGACTCTATAACTATATTCTATGAATAGTCTTTATACTTTGGCCACGGACGATGCGCAGATTGCGAGCGAACATCAAAAACCAAAAAATGTCACCAAGACTGAAAAAGCTTTCAGGCGAGGTAAACCTTAACAATTCGTAAGGAGACGCCTCAACTTAACATTTCAATGGGACAACTCGTCAAATTTTGAATGAGAGGACTCAACAAGTTTTTAGTGATGCCAGTTTGGGACACCTTAACAACCTAAGAGTGAAGTCAAAGACCACGATTACAACCATAGTAATCCCAATAATGCAGAGATGAAGGGAAACATCTTAAGGACAACGTTCGTGGTTTGAGTACCCTCGGCGCCGTTAATGGTGGAACGCGAGTATTCCCGCATACCTCCTACAGTTCCCGAAATACTACCCATGTTAATACTTCCAGATGGGACTGACGACAAGATATTGTAGAAAGACGTAAACTTTTGTGTGTATGCGGACTGGGAAGTTTGGAGGACACCGAGAGAATTTGTGCCGGTCACCCAGACCAAAGTAGGAGTTTCAGAACTGGATGAACTGGATGAGTCGGAAGCTCCTGAGGTTTCGTCAGCGGTGACTATGGTGGCCCAGAGCATGAGAATGATGTGAAAGAAATGCATGATGAAGATTCAAGGGGTGGTTTATAATAGGCCAAGTCTTATGGGAAGTCGGAGATCAGGTGAAACCAGCACGAAATCGATGGAATGAATAGGAGTTGGGAGCGAATGCGATAATGAATTTGAAAAGCTGTTTCAATATTTAGATCCTGGATCAGCCTTCTAAGAAGAAAGAGCGTAATAGGAGAGAGAGTCTGCGAGCGAACGGATTTGCTTTATACTTCCATCGTACGAAACCTCAAGTGTTCTATCACCCTGCAGAAAGCGTGCGCATGCATGGCTATGCAGTTTACAGATCATTGAAATCCCGCGCTCCTGTGGTAGACTCCAGGAAATGCACCAATAAAAATGTGATGAAGTAGCAGTTTATCCGTATCGATATGCCGGACTTTATGCAGATGCCATACAAGATGCCACGCTCGCAGGGGCGAAGAAACAAGGCGCCGTAAAGAAAAAGCTACGAAGGACCTGAAACGAATTTGAAGTTTACAAATATGGAGCTGAAATACATGGAACTGAAGCATGGGTAAAATTCCATAATGTGCATGTGAAACAACATGACTTGAGCTCTTATTTTCTTGATCCAGCTGTATAGGGTCGAAATTGTTTTTTAGCTGTGTGATCGCGGAAAAGCTTGAGCATGTATATTTGTTTCATAACTGTACATGGGAGGAGGGGGGGTTTCAGATCAAGTTGGTCTAAATCTGGCATAGATGTGTTTCACATGCATTTCATTTTTGCTGTTCCAATAAAAAGAAAATGCTTTATGCTAGTTAAGCTACAAGTGTGCTGCTTGTACAGTTTTTTTTTTTATTTTTGCCTCTGTTCACGCTCGGATGCTTGCTATTGATTGTTTTGCTTAGCTTTCACGTCCAAAGCTTTCGCGTTAGTCCTACGCATCACCCGTGGGCTCCCAACCACATGCGGGTAGTATGGAGATTGCGCTGCGCGCACCTAAAAGGTGCATGCGGAATGGGACAAAGCTACAGCTTTGTTGAGTATGTGCAGTACAGCAAAAAAAATCGGGCTACGGGACGGGGGTTTAAGCTGGATGTAACATACATTCTTGGGAACTACTGATTCGCACAGGCCTTCAAGAAAATGTGATTGAATGCAGGACAGATCTTGCCAAGACCTACATTTCGCCAAGATTCCACTAATGAACTTCGCCTCTCGAACGCATTCTTCATTGTCCTGCTCCATGCAATTAATCAGCTACTCCATTTTCCGAAATTAATTTGCATTAGCAGTAGTGCGACAATGTAACACGACTGCGAGATCGAACTGACCGAATTTTCTGAAAGATTTGTAGTACAGTCTTCAGTTCAGCATGCAGTATTTTATGATTCCATACTCTAGTTTTTCTGTTTCTGAATCTGGATTTCTATAAATATCTAAATGTGTATTTCTATATTTCTGTTTTTCTGATTTGATTTTCTTCCTTTCGAGTAGGCCACGTGAAAAGGCCAAATGAATCCAGTAATAAAATATTAAACTGCCAATCAAGGGGATGATTGTTCCGTACAAAATGCGGTAGAGCCTAAACAAAGTCTTGGGTAAACATGTCTGAATAACTTCGTTAAGGAAAGTAGCCTATCCATTTATAGCATTTGAATGTCCCGACTTTGAAGGCTCAAATACGGTACATTGAAGGGACCTGAGGTTCATTGAAGTGGCGTCAGGCCCATTGAATCGCCATGGGCTTAGCAGAATCGAAGGACCTTTATGGGACAAGATCGCTGTAGCCTGCCAGTGTAACAGAACAGGCCAAAATATCTCTTAAGCGGGGTGATAAAATGCATGGGACGACTCCAGGTCGTCCATCCTCAAGTTCCTCCAGCAATACTTCCTTAAAATAAATTCCAGCACTTCCGTTTTTCAATAATAGCTTGCTTTTCCGTGACAAGTCCCATTTCCTATGGAGCTTCCACTTCCTTGGATATCTTTTAATCCCTCAAAAGCTTCGTGCACTCAAATAAAGTAGTCCACTACCGGGTTCTTCGTGGTCACTTGCGACACATCCAGCTTCAGTGCATCAAAGACCTTGTAGCTTCTCAGCAAATCTTCACCAATGGTCAAAATAGATGCCACGTTTCCGCACCGGTAGCAGTAGTTTGGAGCAGACCACACTGTGACCAATGCACCGTCGAACATCTCCTTATAGCCTTCCATCACCAATTGGTGCGCGCGAGCTATGAGCGAAATGTCGTTCTTGTAAGCAAACTTCTTAACCTCGTTGCGGCCAAAGAGGTAGCCTGCGCCACGTGGTGAAAGCAGCCACGCTGCCACATCGTCCGGGTCCGACCATAGAAGATCGCACATGCCTCCCTCATGAGGCACCTCCTGCTTACGGTCTAAGCGGCGAATTTCGTCCAAGGTATCAACATCAGGTGAAAGGCCGCCGTGCACACAGAACACGCCGCCCTCGCCGCCAACAACTGCCCCCAATGAAATGTAATCGAACACCTCGCAGCAAAAACGCCATACATTTACCGACCCATATTTGCGGAGGCACTCGTCGTAGAACCCGTACACAGTAGTAATTTGCCGCAGCTCATGATTGCCTCTAATGAGCGTAATACGGTCCGGGTAGCGGATTTTCAAAATCATTAGTAGAAGTAAACTCTCGAGTGAGTAAAACCCTCGGTCCACGAAGTCGCCGAGGAAGACGTATTGGGTACCAGGACATTCGCCACCGGTCTGGAATAGCGTAATAAGGTCGTGGAGTTGTCCGTGGATATCGCCGCAGATGGTCACCGGGGGAAAAATCTCCTGGATGTTGGCCTCTTCCACGAGGATTTCGATTACCTGGCTGCAGATTTGCTGCACATGATGCTCAGGTATCACCCGGCACGCCCGGACATCCTCCAATGCCTTGTCTAGATCGAGCATGGTGGAAGCTGGGATGAAGACTGCGCGGTATACAGTACGCCCCTGGTTTACTGTATAGTTGCTCGGTACCTCGAATTAGTGGAGTAGCGCGTTTGATGATGATCGCATCGCACCCGTACCTCAAGTCATAGAGAAATCCATCCCGAAATTAACAGGATCTCAGACTTAGATTTAGTGCACATGAACCAGCTGATGATCTGAAACCAGCTTTGATATCTATTTATTTTTTATATAGTATTAGTGTATTAATGCAACAAGTCCCATAGTCCCCAAAGGGTCTCTATATGTTTAAGCTGACAGCAACTTCTGATTAGTTTCCTTTTTTGACACATCTCACTACCATTCTTCAAGCACCAGAAAATGAACTTAAACCGTGTGAACAACGGGCCTTTGACGCATTCTTAGCACTAAAAATTTAGCGGTAATTCATTGATCTTTGAAGAATGCTTCGTTTGCGCTTTGGCTGCTAAAAAGCAACAGATGTTAGCATTTTCACTAAGAAAGGTTACACTAAACTTCAGCATATCTATAGTCAAGAATACTCGAGACATGCCAGTATCTTGCCACTTGGTGTGTGTCGCGTAAACACTTCAATCGATCAACATGACTGTATATGATCTAAAGCTAGTGTACTGGCTACGTCTTGTATTAAACGAATGGGGTAAGAGTATTGGCATAATTTATTAAGCTTCATTAGGATAAAATATAACAGTATGATAAAGTATACTGAGAGTATCCAGAGAGTACTGAGTTGCAGAGTGAGTATTGTTAACAAGTAAGAAAAGTGCAATAATTTTGATATTTCATGAAAAATGAAGATAATTATTTTAAATGTATACAAATTTAAAAACGAACTCATTAACTTTTTTTCTTTTTCAAACAGGGAATAAAGTACTAAACTTCACTAAAATCCAGTACCTCATATAGTAGATTGTGGTTAATTAAGTATATTTGACTGTCTAGCATAATTTAATCATATAGTCTAGTCCAGGTGGTTCACGTCCCGTAATGCATTCCATATGTAATTTATTCCATTCAATCTAATAAACTATAGAGCCATCTGTGGGAATGTGTATATTAACTGTGAATAATTTCTTCCTCTTCTTGTCAAAGTAACATTTTGAAAGGTAGTTGCAAGTCTTCCACACCAAGAGTCATTCATACCTTAAAACCACTAACACTAGTCTGTTCAGGCTACGGATTCTCAAGGATAATGGGCACTGAAATCGCCTTTGACCAATTAGCAAATGCTCTTTCCAAGGCTTCAATGATTAAGATTTTAGCTGGGTAGTTAGGACAAAAGTAAGGGTATCAAGTGATTCAATTTTGAGAGTGTCGCTCTGATCATTAAAGTTAGGAGAAGGTAGCTAGCGTCGTGGAGGAGAGTAGAACTACAAGTGCGCTCTCTCTACCGATTCTGCTAGTTTCACATAAATCGTTATAGGCTTGTGGTAACTCCAAGATTCAGGTCACCATCGTAGACATGATAAATTCCATGAAGTGGTAAGACCAACTATACAAGCTATGTATTTGTGTAAACCCATTCGAATGTTGCAATATCCGGTAATCCTAGTTGTGACATCTAATGTGAGCAAACCTACGAACAATCCTTTTTGTACGCCTCTATGACTGTGCTGTTCTGTGCACGAATATTGCACGAGCGATTCTTTGTATAAGCTACTATATAAACTGCATTCTAGTCTAAAACTATGTTATATTATAGTTCCCTTGGGATTTGGAATAAAGTCTCAAAGCAACATTATAAAGGCTCTCATATCTTAGATAATTCTTCATCAACCAACTGCTTGATGTACTCACTGTACGTCTATTATTCTTTGCCAGTCTTTCCTGTGGCTGCCCAAGTAAGTGCGTACTGATTGCTCCAAAAAAACGTGTATTAAGTGTGTATTAATCCCCTTCATTGCTTCCACGATGGAAGTGTGTACTTGGCAAACGACTTTTGCAATTGTCTCCTGACTGTGATCTTTTGTGCACCCACAAAACTGTCAATGCTGACTTTGATGGCTCTATTCAAATCACTCTGGCTGACAAAGTCTGAGAGCCGCATACGAGCAAATGCCTCCGCAATTCTGATGATACTCTCCAAGTGACGCACCGTGATCGGAAACGACCCCGTAGAGATCGACTCTCGACGCAAGTCTGCATACACCTTGGCCACCTTATCCATGTCCATCTGCTGTAACTTGGGCGACACTCTTGTACGGGCAAAGTTAATGTACTTTGTGAGCGTTTCTTGTGGAATGGGCGAGATCTCTGACTCCTTCTGCCTATTGCTGGCTGAGATTCTTTCCCTACGCGTAGATCCATGTTCCATGTCAGTGTCTTCGTTATCCGCACCGTTTAGTATCTCCTCCTCGATTGATGGGTGTGAACGCATGTGTGAGTCGACCACAAATGATGCTAGTCTTTCATCTGCCTCCGGGTTCACAATGTCTCGAACAACACACAAGATATCAAATCGCGACAAAATGGGCTCCGTCAAATTGACATTCTGCGATAATGGGATCGTGGAGTTGTACTTTCCTCCAATGGGATTTGCTGCGGCAATGATTGAGCACCGGGCACGGAGCGATGTGACAATTCCCGCTTTGGAGATAGAGATCAGTTGCTGCTCCATGGCCTCGTGAATCGATGTTCTGTCCTGATCATTCATTTTGTCAAACTCATCAATAAGACACGTTCCTTTGTCTGCAAGTACCAAAGCACCCCCCTCCAAAGTCCACTCTCGCGTTATCGGGTCTCGCCTGACCGATGCTGTAAGTCCCACTGCCGAGGCACCTTGACCCGTGGCGAAAACGGCTCTGTTGGCAGTTTTTTCGGCATATTTCAAGATCTGCGACTTGGCTGTTCCTGGGTCTCCTAGCAACAACACATTGATGTCTCCACGAATCGAGTGTTTTCCGTTAATGTCCTTGGCTACACCTCCAAAAAGGGAGCAAGCAACCGCAGTCTTGATGTCTTTATGACCGTAAATCGATGGGGCCATGGAAGAAATAATCTTGTCAATAATACCTCTTTCACGAGAGAGTTTCCGGAACTCTTTTTCATCCTCTTCAACCCATCCGGATCCATCACCGCTTCCGTAGTCTCCAACTGCGGAGGAAGCAGACTTGCTTCCCACTTCTTTTCTTTTAATAGAATTGGCCTCAATAATCGTAGCAAACACAGGAAAGCCGTTCCGTGCATTTAGGTGTCCATCGTAGTTGTTCTTGTAGACACCCACAATCTCCACGTCTTCACCAGGTTTTGCAGTATCGACTAAATCCGACAAAAGAATGATTTCTCTGTGGCGGGGCAATCTGCCTGCTGGCACAGACCCTGGGGCCTCCTGCAACGTAATTCTTTGGTAGTTTCTGTACAAAGTCTTCTCTGAGTTGAGCTTGAAAGGACCTTTGGCATGACAATTTGTACAGAAGTTGATTTTGACTTCGGTGTTTGCATCCTGGATAAATGGGCCCAACACAACGCCACATTTTAAGCAGTCAAATTTGACGTACTTCAACTGAGGAAAAACACCCGTCCGGCGAGTCACCACTCCCGAAACTTTCACCAACTGATTGAGGTTCTTCTCTCGAAGATCTCTCAAACTCAAAAGATTGGGAAATTCCGTGATTCGAACATGGATCTCCTGGTGAATTTGCGAGTAGTTGGGGTAGTGCAATTCCGTGGCCTCCATGGCAACAATGTCAAAGATCTTAAGCACTTCTGAAGGCGAAGATGCCAAAAACAATGCCAAGATAGCCTTCAGGTCCGCCAAATGCGCATATGACACGTCCAACGATTCCGAATTTACCTCACCCAATGTTCGGATCCGCGCACCGTACACACTGCGTCCCTTTTCATCAGTATACTCCAATAAGAAGGATTTAAGCTCTCTGGCAATAGACCGCGATACAGCAGGTTGCAAGATCCACTCGGTGATCGAAGGTGCCTTCACGTCAGCCAACGACTCCAAGGATAATTCCTCATGGAAGGGGTCAATATCCACATCGTCCATGAAATCATCGTCGTTTTCATCCTCAAATTGCCTTCTTCTACGGCGCCGCTGGATTGGCATTCCGTACTCGTTGACGTCGTCAGCGGCATCTTCGAATTCCTCATCATTCAAAAACGCCTGATTCCGACCTCGACTATCAGATTTCTTGCCACCCAAAATCTCGTCTCTGCGGTCCAATTGGGCTTCCAAACGTCTCCGGGTACCGGCATCCATGGCTTCGTACTCTTCGTCATCGATATTACCATCTCCAAGGTCATAGTGGTCTTGCTCGGCATTTTCACGATAATCTCTGCGCATATTGTCCATCAAGTCTTCACCGTCTTCATCATCAGAGGCATTAAGATCTGTCACATCGTTGTAAACGATTTCTTCCTCTTCGTCGGCAAAAGGAATGGCGGGTGACGATGGGGGTAATTGGGGGCTGGAAGCCAAGGAATTGGGCGCCGAGTCCGACGATAGATCTTCTGGCTCTGCCTGTCTCTTACGGGGGCTGGACATTCTATTAATTAATCTTCGTTATTAAACAATCGGTGTGTTGTGTGTCAATAGCCACTTCTGGGGGGAGGTGACTGGTGGAATAAAGTGAAGATGAAGCTTGGTGAAAAAGACGCGATTACTATTCCATTTTGGGTTAATTACCTACCGCGTAGCTCACGTGATGCATCGAATATTGCAAGTCGCACATTCCAAATCACGTGTGGCCCAGGCCTGCCAAATGCCACCCTGGCTGCAAACGCCCCGGGGCTTTCGATCGCCAAACTTCATCATAGGAAAATATTTCAGGTTGGGACGTAGAGAGGGGATCAAGCCAATTTCAGATTCCGCAGTCCGGGGATGGAATACTGGAGTCGTGTATAGTTTTTGAGAATTATTTACAAGCACTCTTTTTGGCGAACCCTCCCTTTTATTAATGTATTTTCGATATATGTATTTTCGCTTAGTCACAAAACGGTTGGGCATTCACTCGGTAACATACACCCGCAAAATGTGTAAGAAATTGCCTTTCATTGATCACGTAATTATGTGGCTTTTGTTTTGTGCATTAACAGAGGTAAGACTCATATATCTGAACAGCCCCTTGAAAATATTCATACAATTTTATGCACGCAATTATCGGATTCTTGACACAAATGGGGAAGCTTTATCAAAATTTTCTAAAAGCACACATAGGCGGCGTTTTTCAATATAAAAGGGGGTTTCGCATTATATTAGGCGGTTTATAAAATTTAGCAGCCTTCAATAGCTTTTCCAAGTCTTTAACCCGAAAAGAGGTGTTTTTATTTGTTTTTCTTTGATGTGAAGCAGAGGTGTCAAATTTCACGACTTGAATTTTGACAATTAGTAACCTTGAAAAACCCCACACCTGGAACCCAAATGCACCAGCCAAAGCTCGAGCGTCTAGTTTATGATTACATGAAGTCTTGCAGTACGTATGTCAATTTTTGCTACCGTTAATCAACATGAAAACTTTCAAAGCTGACTTACAAATCACTGGAACAAGCTTCTCCACGCTACTAAAGGAGAGCGTATAACTTTACTATGTGCAGGAATTTCATACGCGCTATCTATCCATGTTCCAAAACAAGCACTCCTCTTGTCTTAGTTTCAAAGAAGCTTAAATTGAAACAGCATCAGTCATCGCATCATTAAATTATCTTATAGGTCATCCAAGTATCTAAATCTTTATACAACCTCACCATCCCATCACGTCATCACGTCACCATGGAATCTGTTCAGGAGGGTGTCACCGCTGAGGAGTATCTTGCAGGTCAAAGACAGCTAGAGCTTGAGGCCCGTGAAATTATGCCATATGAGCCAGATACCTGCACGTATCCAAATTCACTTCGACAGCTCGTGTTTGCATGTTTGACATGCCAGAATGCGGGGCAGCCCGTGGGCGTATGCTATCTGTGTCTGATTCAGTGTCATTCTACGCATGATTTGGTAGAGTTGTTTTCAAAAAGAGGTTTTGTGTGTGATTGTGGAACCGAGCGGATGAAGGGCCCTGCGTGTTCGATTCGGGAAAAGGCCCACCTCAACACAATTCAAAAGCCGGGCCGTTCAAATTCGAGTGGCTCTACTAATCTCATTGCAGGAGTGAAAATGAGAACTGGATCCGGCAGCGAAGAAAGCAGGCCTTGGATAAAGCAGAGCTTGGGTCCAGCCAACGACATCCCTAGTCTGGAAAACACGTATAATCAGAACTTTCAGGGCCGGTTTTGTGACTGCAAAATCCTCTACGATCCTGAGAAAGAAACTCGGACAATGCATCAATGTTTTTTTGGCGAGGCTTGTGGGGAAGATTGGTATCATGAGGATTGTATTGTCCTGACCAATGACGTAAAAGTGGTGAATGAGGGAACTGAAGTTAAATCTAAAATTGAGCTGAAACCAGAGAAGGAGCCTGAGCCGGAGAAACCTAAAGCTGAGGTTAGAACAGAAATTACGCCTGAAACTGAGGAAATGCCGGATATTGAGGCTAAACTGGTGAAGGTGGAGTCTGAGGCAATTAAAAATTCGGAAATAGCCAATGGTTCGGAAGTGCAGGCCCTTTCTGCGAAAGGTTTTTCGGAATTTGTGTGCTGGAAATGTGTGGAAATGTACTCCGGGGCCTTTGAAGAATTATGTGGGTACCCAAAGATTGCGGCCCGTTTGCTTCACAATGAGTGGAGACTGAAAGTGCACAGTCTAAGTTCGGAACTGGAACTGCACACAGACGAGGAACCACCCCAAAAAAGACCCAGAAAAGGAGTTCATTACTCCATTTTTCTTCACAACCACTTCCGGCCGCAGTTGGCAACACTCAGCACGAGTCTTCCCGAGTCTTCGGCTTTAAAAAGGCTTCTACGCAACTATACTTTCTTTCACAAGGATGATCCGGTGTACGAGCCTCCTGAAGATGATACGGCATCCAATGCTTCCGAGAGCTCTCTCTACGACTTGGGTTCTAGTGCTCTTCTGTCGTTGCCTGTGCCGCAAGCCCTAGAGGGACTCCAGGCGTATGACACCATGAAGGAGAAACTCCGGGGCTTCTTCAAGGGCTTCGTGGATCAAAATAAGATTGTGACAGAAAAGGAGATCCGGGAATTTTTTGGTAAGATGGAGGAGGAGAGGCAGAAGTAGGCTCAGTTGTCAGACATTTCAAACAAGGTCATTTTTCCAGCTCAGCTGTACAACGAAAGCACATGTATACGAGTGCCGATGGTCAATTGCATTGTGAGTTACAGTTTGCAGTATAACAATTTGCAATAACAATATGAATGTTGACTTATTCTGTAAGATTCTGACATGTCTCAGAATAATGCCATCAATTGAAAGGCCTTGAATATCTGGAACAGATATTAGAGTAGACAAGTCACACTAATAGCATCACATCAATACTAGTGGTCCTGAGGTTGTTCTATTTAGGACGTACAACTATATGCAGTATTTCACTTTATTAATGAATCCAGCTCTCAATCTGTATATAATTAAGTGCAATATACAAGCATAATCAGAGCACCTAGTTATAGAGATTTGGACCAAATATGAAGTGGTTCTGATTTTTAAGCTTGGTTTGGGTTCTCTTTTTTCTTGGTTGTAACCATTTGCGTGCGAAAATAGTAAGCTGATTACACGGATTAACGGCCAGAACCCGGGAAAGAAGAAAGGATTGGTACATACAGAAATTCAGACACACCAAGCCACTGAATGCATTTTATGTAGAAGTATGGATACTGCTTTAACATTTACTATACTTTGTAAGTTTCATTCTGTTTACTCTTCCACTATTACCATACTATGAAGTGACTCAAATCATACAAAAATACTGCCTGGCTTTCTTGAAACAGGTTTTATAAAGATCTTCGAGATCTTCTTGACACGTTCCTGAAATTTCTCGTCTGATCGAGCAGCATTATAATTCATGTATGTTTTGTTTTACCTATGGTAGATCAGTTTACTGAGTGGATTTAATCTATTAAAGCAAAGCGTCTTATACAACGTTTTAGAAGTGCTCCGAATATTTTATAGCCGTAATAATCATTGGCTCACATACTGGATGAGCTCGTTCTAGATCACTTATATACAGCCCACAAAGCACTGGCCTGAAATACCACAAAAAATGTCAAATGTTCAGTTATCTACTAATTGAAGTTATCACAGCAAGACTTGTGAACTGTGATCTTCTACTCAATCATCTAGAATATAAGAGTGACCGTACGAGTAGTGTCTTTAGAGCACTAAGCAAAAGCTTAGTAGTGCTTTGGGTAGTGCAAGTACAAATTTACTGAACGTGTAGAAATATTCTGCAATATGGCGATGAATTTAAAAAAAGACAATGGCAAAAAGAATGGAAATTTTTGCAAAGGGTTATTGAGGGGTTCACGGGATGTCTGACAAAAAAAAAAGATTGCAGCATCATGATTTCACACATGGTCTCCCACCGCATCACTCACGGTGGCCCTCAGTGGCATGACTAAAGTTGAAAGTAGGAACTAGCCCAATCAGTGTTATTGTGTATTCTCAGCTAATTGATGATATCTATGTTAGACTATAAATGGCTAACATTAAGTAGTGGAGTTCTTTCTTCCCAAACTCTGAGCGTTGCCCGTTTTTACTTTCCGTTACCCTGCGACTGATACTGGACCCCGGTCAACTTAGGCAGTATGCGTGGCTGTGATCCTCTACTCCAATGATGCCTGCGCAATTTACAAAAAAGTGCAGACTTCAGGATATGGATCTACTCGAGTGAGCAGGAGTTTCCTACTCCCATGAGTTTGCCATTCGCGTGAGTTTCCCATGATGAAATAGCATGAGAGTACTATGAGTAACATTCAGAATATTCCAGAGAACCGTTAGATCATCATTCCTGGAAAGATCCGTTATATCGACCAGTCTCTAGACCTTGCGTATAGAGGGCTAAAGCCTCAGGTCGCATAATAAGTATAACACGAAAGTGTTAGACATTGACTCTGTTCGACTGAGTACAGGTTTCCATCAAGGCAGCAGTGCATCTAGGATAAGAGTCTCTACATATAGCACCACTCCTTTAGGACAATTGTAGATCCTTTTAACGCCAGATCGGCAACAAGAGTTGCTGTATCAGGAGGTCCATTAACTAACCAGGGTGATACATCCAGAGTATGTATCTTACTGTGAAGTATTATCCATACGAGGTCTTTTGGTGGGTCTGGTTATTGGAGGCATCTTGGTATAACTCAGGCAGTTAATATTTGATTAAAGATCTAAACAATAAAATGGGGCATGGTCTCCATTTTATTTTTGGGGAATCTTCCTTCACCAGAACAGCGACCATTGTTTTCTATGAAAACCTAATGCGTGCTATTTCAAAACATAGGGCTGGAAGCGTGCTTATTGATTGATGCTTTTCAACAATAATTGTAGAGAAATTAGTCCAAGTCATTGGTGATCATCAGTACTACTACACTAATTATATTGGTGGGTCTGGTGTAAGGAGACATCTTGGTATGTCCTCCCTCGGTTGATGTATATTTCGGTTACTCTTATAAAATAGCGGAAGCTTGTCCTTTTATATTGAGGTGAGCCTCCACATGACCAAAGTCACGTGAGTGACTGCGGTATAAGAGAAACAGCAATGCTGCTTTCCCTACAATAATTGTTGAGAAATAGGAGCCCTGGCTCCCTATTTCCCTGAGACCGCGGTCACTCACGTGACTGTGGTCGTATGAAGGCTCACCCCAATATAAAAGGACAAGCTTCCGCTATTTTATAAGAGTATCCAGAATATATATCAACTGAGGGAGGACATACCAAGATGTCTCCCAACACCAGACCCACCAATATTAACTAGTGTAGAGGTACTGTTGTTTATTGAGGACGTGGGCTGATTCTCAATAATAATGGACCCTGCATATACCCACACGGCCAGGTTGCTACACCTGATAGCGCCAGATGTATAAACAGGGCGAGACCCCAGTTCAGTCCACTACTTAAACTTAGAATTTATAATATAGTCCAGATATCCTTGCATTAAATAAGAACTTCCATAACACTGATCGGGTGAGCTCCAAGAGTAGCTGACAGTATTTTCCAGAACACTATTTGGTCATCGTTCCTAGAAAGATCCATTTTATTAACAAACCCGTTAAAAATCTAGACCCTTCGAGAATACAGGCTCATGCACCAGACCGTATAGAAAGTCTAATATTTGGTAGCGAAGTACACCATGAACCATTACCTTAGCAAGACAAACGCTATGGTTGAAGACGTGCCCATAGAAGGGTACACTAGATGGGACGTCCTCAAATTGCAGGAAGCGGTACAGAAACTTCCCAAGTTCGAATTAAAAGAAGGGAAAAGACAGATGCAACAATGTGCCTTAAATTACTGGGCGTTCCACTTGGAGTGTTTTTTAGCCTGGAATCCGCAACCTAGTGAAGAAGCATCCAAAAAGGTCTGTCTCATGACCTTAGGAAAATTAGCTTCCATTTCAATTCCCCAGGCCGCAAAATCCCTCAAAGCTATCAAAAAGGTACTCCAAACCTACGTGGACAAGTTAAAAGAGGAAAACTTTCACGAACTAATTAAAAATGTGGCACCCCGGAAATCGATAAATTATTATATTGAACAACTTGAGACTATCAGAGTTCATATTTACATTTACAGTGGCGAAATGTACGAAGAACTCACGAATCTACTAGTGGATACTGTGATCAAAAGAGCAAAGCACCTTGCACATTTCAGCTGTATTGCTATTCATGTCCCAAATGCCACAGAGACCGATGCACATTCACGGCTAGTGGCTCTTCGTGACGGTTTGAAGAGAATAAGGACGATTTATAAAGTCAACACGCCATAAAAGAGCGAAAAGAAACTATCCGCAGAACCGGAACAAGAATTATGGGAAAGGCGGTCAAAAACACAGGATAACGAAGTTAAAGAGAGAAGCAGATTCAAGAATCTGGACCACGAAAGTTACCGTGTTCCCCGGAATATACTATTCAAGGATGCCGATATGACCCTGACTTAATCTACAAAGTGAGAAGAAGGAGAAGAAAAAGAATGACATCAAGGTAAAAAAGTATTATTCTTTCACTCTCATCCCTGCCGCAATTTCTGCTATTGACTCTCGCTAGGTGTTGCGGTCTATCATTTATCATCGCATAAACTAAAGCGGTTAGCATCCTATAGTTGTGGAATTTTAGTAATCATCGCAATCATTTCTATTCTTCTCTGTATCTATAAAATCCCAAGAATCTCCTGAACACACTTTTCTCAAATTGACTTGGCTTTATAATCTCTCATTACAGGAAACTACCCATTAATTGAGATTTTGGTGCAAATGCACATTACGCCAACCACCAACCACATGGTTCACCATTGATTTCTTTTGGCTAAAAAGGACTGATAGATTAACAGCACAAATGAAGCCATAGTGATCATCGAGGCACACAAATGAAGAAGCACCATAGCCTTCATGCCCCGAACTTACCGAAAACATCATCCTCGGCTCACCATTTACCAATGAAGATTTTCATTTGTTTGAATTGCCAAATCTGGAATTCCACAAAGTACCATATAAGAGTGTGGTAAGAGATGCCGCCACAATTTACATCGTGACCTCGAAGTCAAAAGTTAACAGGCCACGAGATAGCGAAGGTTACCGATTATTATTCAGAGGTCAAACCTGATATTGGTCATAAAGTCTTCAACTGATCCTAGTTCTCTGATGTCACAAGTGAAACATTACTAGTCAAACTGATACACTTAGCAGAAAAAACTGTTAGGAAAAGAAAGCACGCAGCAGATTCCATCGGTCTTGATAAACAAAGTACTCAACTGACGCCTAAGTGAGCTATACAACAATTTATTGATGAAACTCACGGGTATGCGTCATCTCACAAATATCCAGACCGCCTCTAGCATTTGGAAACAATATATATCACTCAGATTTGTGAATTTTTCCCACTAGAAAGAACTCTACCTTACGGATTACCAACCAGTTTACAAAAAGAATGATGGCAAGGAAAGAGTCTGCGCCGCTTACAGAGCCCTTACATTATTTTTTTGCGTGATGAACAAACGCAAAAGGCTACATTCCAAAAAGCTTATAAAACATCTATAGATTTCACAGGAAATTGATTCAGTTTTCTCAAGAAGATCAAAAGACACATTCAGCGATTACACGCTAATGTTAAGAGAAACGAAACTCATTGCGATATCAAGTATATGTTAATTTTGAGACCAAAGTGAAAATATGATCAGGAAGGACGTTACAAAATACAACCCCAACAAAATGCAAGCCTTCACTGAATGGAAGGAAATTGAATCCATCAACTTTAGCCTGCATGCGAAAGGGTTATTAGCTTCTAACGGGCTTGTCAATAAATTTGGCATAAAGCTAATCATATTTTTATTTAAGTCAGGTTCATCATTACCATGAAACGGATACAGGTTAAAGCTCAGGTCGCATAATAATTCTAACAGAAAATACCTTTTTTCACATTATCATAATCTATTCCTCGAATTGCCAATACCAGCTGCAAACCGTCAAAACGTCAATACGTTATTGACAAGTTCTACTCACCATTACAATTATATAGCGTGAATTCTTATATACATAAATTAATCTTTCCTCTTCCTCTTTTCATCCAACTTGGAGAACTCCTTACTCCACAAATCGTTGACCTTCTCCGCGTTGACATCGGGGAAAATGGCCTTGAATACCTCATCGTACCACAGCACTGGGATAAACGTCACGCCGTCCTTGATTTCTTCCGAAATTTCCTCCAACTCATTTTCGATGTCTTTGGGGAATATGATGGTGTCACATCCATACCTCTTGGCACCTAAAATCTTCTCTCTGAGTCCTCCCACGGCAGAAACCTTACCGGTAAGCGTAATTTCTCCGGTCATGGCTATGTTAGGTGGCAACGATTGGTTGAGAGCCAACGAGATCAACGACGATGTAAAGGAAATGCCCGCAGAGGGGCCGTCCTTGGGTATGGCTCCTTCGGGGCAATGAACGTGGATGTCGGCGGCCTCAAAGAAGCGGTTGCCGGGGTAGTTCTTAACCATGAACTGCTTTGAAAATGAGTAGGCAATGGAAGCTGATTCCTTCATCACGTCCCGTAAATGGCCCGTGACTCGAATTCCGGCATGTCCCGTGCCGGACCCAATTGAGTTGGTCAAAATGGACTCGATATATAAAGCATCTCCATTTCCTGACGAGTTGAACGAAAGGCCCGTGGCAACTCCGGGAGGTGGTACGTCGTAAACACGAGCGCGTGTGTAGATCTCGGGGCCAACATAGTCTTTCAACACAGTGGGGGTGATTTCCAATTTAATGTCTTCAGGGATTTCTGTGGGCTCGGTGACTTCCACTCCGCTACTGGAAATAGGTTCAGAAGTTAAAGGGGTTGTAGAGGTTGGTTCTTGAAGCTTTTCCACGCTTGGCAAAACAACTTCCTCATCCTTGACAATTTCTCCAGTAACATCCACAACAGACTCATCCTTCTTCTCTTGAGCGGAGATTTCCTCAGAAGGTGTTCTTTCCTCAAGCATTTGGGCGATATTCAATGAAGCCTTGGAGAAAATACGCGTGATCAACTTTTTCAAGTTCCTCAATCCGCTCTCTCGGCAGTATTTTTCGATCAACTTGAGGATGGCCTCGTCGGATATCTTGACGTGCGCCTCGTCCAACTTAGCCTTCTTGGCTGCCTGTGGGATCAAGTGCTGCGTGACAATTTTGGTCTTTTCGCTGTTGGTATAACCTGAAACATCAATCACCTCCATTCTGTCTCTTAAGGGGCCTGGAATGTTACCCAAATAGTTAGCTGTGCACACAAAGAGAACCTTGGAAAGATCCACCTTGACATCAATGTAATTATCCACAAACAGGTTGTTTTGTTCGGGGTCCAAAATCTCTAAAAATGCCGATGCTGCTCCTCCGCTTTTACTCATATCAAGCTTATCGATTTCATCAACCAATATTAATGGGTTGGATGTCTTGGCCTGCTTTAAAGACGAGATGATGCGGCCTGGAATCGAACCCACATACGTTCTGCGGTGGCCCTTTACCTCATGCACATCCTGAATACCTCCCATGGCTATCCGGACGTATCGTCTGTTCAAGGCCTCGGCTATCGACTTGGCGATAGATGTCTTACCTGTACCTGGAGGACCCACCAAACACAAGATCTTACCATCAACTTTGCCTGAGATTTTACCCATGGCAATGAACTCCAAGATGCGGTCCTTGACGTCTTTGAGCCCGTAGTGGTCACGGTCCAAAATGGACTTGGCCAACTTGATGTTGAAACGGTCTTTGGAGTAGATACCCCAAGGAATGGACGTCAACCAATCGAGGTACTTTTCGCTGACAGCTAGTTCGCTGGAATGCTCCTGGCCGCTCTCTAACTTGCTTCTTTCGGCATTGTAGGCCTCCATGGCCTCCTCCGTGAGCTTCAAGTGCTTGATACGCTCATCAAATTTGCTGGCTTTCGAGCCAGCCGAATCAGGGCCTCCAATGTGCCGTTGTAAGCCCTTGATATACTCCTTGATGAATTGCTTGTGCTGAGCCTCCTCTGCCTTGGAGGTGATTTCCAACGTGGTGTCGATCAAAGTGTAGTAAGATTTGAGTTCCACCTTGAACAATTCAAGCGCTTTTCTTAATCTCTCTTCGATATTGAGTTCGGCAATCAACTCCTGGATCTTCTCAGGTGGTGCTGCAGAAAGCCCACCGATATAGTCAGCAAGCTGGGCCGGCGAGTTTAGAAGGCTGATTCCACGCGTGGTGATGGTCTTCTTGTTTGGGATTTTGGTATCAATCACCTCGAAATATGCCTTCACCTGCGCAATAAGGAACTTCAATTCCGAGCTGTTGATATCGTAGGGCTCGTCATCACACCGGGATACCTTAGCATACGAAATGCCAAACTCTTTTAAGTAAGATGTGGGAAAGTCTTCTTCCTCCACACCGGATGCCTTGACAATTTGCTGGTCTTCGGGCGTCGTCAAGCTTTCCAAACGACACCTCTCCATAACACGGCCCAAAACACGCATGTTTTCGCCATCCTCGTAAGTTCTCAACACAAAACAATGCACACCCACTCCGTATACGGAAGACTGATCGGTGATGATATCAGTATCCGGCATGGACGGATCGTTCATGAAAAAGAGCGCAAAATGGGGTTCTCTGCGGCTGCAAATCTCCGTGATGGCTCTCTTGACCTTAGGGTCCGAAATGTTGATGCTGAACTCTCGCCCCGGAAGCTGTGGCCGGTCTTTCATAGCAATTGCCAATAATGGAGGGTATGCTCCTGTTTCCTGAACTACAGCCAAGGCATCGTCGTCTCCATTTCCATTATCTCCATTTCCATTACCTCCATCCCCGTCACCTCCTTCACCTCCACTTCCACTTTGGCCACCTAGAGCGGTTCCTCCGGAGGTCATGTTTTCAGAGATATCCAAAGATTCTGGTGATTTCTTTGCAATTTTGCCCTTTCCGGGCTTTTCCTTGCCCAGATCTTTGCCCTTTTCCGCTTTCTCGGGCTTTTCGCTCTTAACAGTTTTTTCAGGTTTTTCACTCTTTACTTCTTCTTTGGATTTTGACCTCTTTTCTTCCTTTGGAGCTTTCTCATTTCCCGATTTGGTATCGGTTTTGCCATCCTCGCCCGCTTTGCCATCCTTTCCCCTCATAGTTAGTATGAAGGTATCTTTCGCCAGCATGTCACCTCCAAAACTGGCAGTTTTTTCGGAAAAATTACTGGAAATAGGCGGCACCCACAGTGAAGGCCTGGAAGGCTTGAAATCGAAGAACTGGAACTTGTTCATGTCGTTGCCATTGGCCAGCGACGCTTCCCGGACTGCACCTAGCAATACCGGGCGCTGGAGCGCTGCACGCGACCCATAGATCCCTCGCTTCATGAGGTTTCTCCTTAACATAGCTGAAGGCATGTGGAGGAGTTTGTGCAGATGATGTTGAAGAAAACGGTGGCCCAGATCATGGCGGCGGATTTTGGTCTAGGCGTGGCGCGCACGTGAATAGCACGTGATGCGCACTCCCATCCGAGCATGGAGAGTTCTCTTATCGAACGCTTTGGAAAAAGCTTCAGCAAAATTGTTTTAGTGTGAGTCGTAAAGAATAATTAGTAAGAAAAACGAACTTGGTATATGCTGTAATTATACTTCAGATTATTGTTTGGATAAATTTTTTGGATTTTTCTAGCTTGGAGTTACCTGGGTCTGCATGATAAGTTTACGATAGCCAGGGCTCATAATAAAGCTTTGAGCTTTTGATCTCTGCAACCTCTATAATCCAGAATTTCCAATCTCAATCTCTAATTTTTAATCTTTTGTCACCCATAATGTCGAATTTTTCTTGTTAGAGGTATATTTTATGGTCGCCTGGCTATACAGTGGCCCAAGTACATGACTGAAAGCACTTAAGTATACTGAGTAATTACAATAATTGTAGAGACCATCAACATTGGAGAATACTATACTAAACTACGATACTGGGAATTACTATGTCAAGTTTTGACAGAAATGGACTGCATCAGACATCCTCGTATATCATAGTAAATACTATTTGATAGTACCAGGTTTGTAGTCCCAAAAGCACTCTCAGTCTGTTCAGTATCCCAAAGACAGTGTCTACCAAAGAGTATATTAATAACTTCTACTCTTATCATTAAAAGCAAAATTTATACGGCTACGTATAAACTTCATTTTCAAAGCATTGTTTCATCACTATTACAGGTTTCAAACCTATAAAATTCCCATACAATGTGGTTCCATGCAACTAAACACACTAACGTAATGAAGAGAAGACAAAAACGCTCATTATTGGAGAATATTAGGGTAATTTTGGCTAGTTAATCTGTGACTTAAAACCGACTTCACAGTATTATATTTGATCACTCAATATGGGGATCTTACCCATACAGACTAATAAATTGGAACCATGTGTCAAACCAAAACCTATCTAAAAACAGCAGTAGCTAGTAAACGCCCTTTGATAGCTCTTTATTGGTCACGAGCCCTGAAAGCGTGGCTACTAAACTCTTACCAGGACTTCTCCACTCATCTGTACGACTTAATACTTTTCAGGATAGGCTTACGACCTTGATTGAATATGTAGAGTCAAGCATTCTACCGAGAATAAATATAGTAATTTCAAAGATCTGCTCTATTACTTTTTTAATGAGAGCTAAATTTTCCCCATTTCATTCTGTACATCCTCTTTAGAGACGAATCATTCACCATTTTAAATCAAGCATTAAAATCTGGGTGTCCCGTTTTCTCCAGTAAACCATTCGTCTCTATTAAGGTACCAAAAGTTAGGCTAAATCTTAAACACATGCCTCTTTTTCGTGGTCTTATCGGTTCTTTCCTCCTTCAAACTTCTCTTGAGTGGTCTCGTGGGAGACACTAAATCGTCCTTAAAATTATCGTCCTCATAGTAATTCAACGAGTTCGGGTCGGTCTCTTCTTCGTTGAGTTTGCTCTGCAGCTCCACGAGAATCTTGGATGCCTCGGATGAGAAGAGCCGGATACGTTTTTTGCCATTTTTTGCACCAATTTTTGTGCTTTTTTTCACATCTTGGTCAAAGGTTGCGTTGGCACTTAGAAAGGTATCGTCGGGCTCTGAAATCGTCACATCTCTTTGCTTCGAGTTCTCGTCACTTTCTCCTTCCGCATGATTTAAGCGAAGCGACAAATCCAAATTGGAAGACTCCGCATAAATATCGGCGGGCTTGGAATCATCGATGGCCTGGGAGTTATCGGTTTCCTTATCACTTTCGTTGGGTCTTAGGTTCAGGCTTTCCATATTTTCTACAGTTTTACTAGTCTTTTCCAGGAGTCGCCTGAGTTCCTGGCTCAAGTTTCCTGGCCGAGAATCTTCTAGACTAAAATTATTGCCACTTTGAGACTTTCTCGGCGTTCCTTCTGCACTCGAGTTGTTCGGGGAAAAAACCTCTTCATCACGCTGTTTTCCTCGCGAAAGCTTGAGTGAGGCCTGTGATGCTATAGAGCTGTTGATTCCCGAAACGGAAAAAGAATTGCCTTTACCAGACCTTTCAGCAAACGGTGACGGGAAATTGAATACCGAGGCCGTTCGGGCCGGCGAGAAAAACGACGAGTTGCCGAATTTTCCCGACGAAGACGGTGACGAGGGGAAAGTAGTCAAATTCTTCAGTCCTTTTTTATTAGTTTCCACTTGACTTTGAGTTTCAAGCTGGCTCTGTAAGCGAGCTATAAGTTGCTTAAAACCGTCGATTTTGGCCTCGTGAACCTGGTCTTTGGTAGTAAGCTGCAGTTTCAACGCTGCAAACCGCCTTTCATAGTCAAGAGCTTTTTTTTGAAAATCAACAACATCTGTGCCTCCATGGTCAACGTCCGGATCCTTTTCGGGAATCTTCTTCTGGGTTCCTCGAGTTAATGTCTTCGCCCGTATTATTGCAAGGCGAACGAGCGATTTCCGAGTGGAGTCAAAGAAATCCAACTCTCGTAGTTTTTGCATGTAATCTGTGGATTGTGACATCAAGAAAGATGTGAGTCAAACTGGGCGGATCAAAATGTTTTTGTATCTGGCAAGTTGAGGCTAATTGAACTTGTTGATTTCCTATTTTGGCCAGGAGAACACCTTAATATACCTGTATTCAAAGATTCACAACTTTGAAAATAACCCAGTTTTAACAGGCACGCTGGGAGTCCATCAATTGCGGACAATTTCCACTTAGAAGTCCAAAAATAAACCAGTATCTATGCTTGTGGAACTGCGCGCATGTTGATGTTTATATCATAGACTGCACACACGGCAGAATTGAGGCTGCTAAGACGCTCCATGTTTCTTTGCCAATTTCCTGTATGGAGCTAAACCTTTGGAAAAAGGGTTTGGTAAATATCACAAACTTACCTAATATGGCAATTTTCAAGGCATCTACATCATTTGAATAAAATCAAAGAAATCATGTGATAGTCACGTGGTAGTTATTGATAATTCTATTATGGTAACTATTACTCGGTTTACAAAGCCCACGCTTCTGGGCAAGCTATCCCGATATTACACCGAAATGAAACACCAAAGAAATGTCATCTTAATTGCCTTTGCAATAATTTATTTTGCTGACAGTGGTAATTATTATTCGGGGTCATCACTATATACCGGATTGGCCCATTTAGGTAGCACCATTTTCACCTTTGAGGAGTCACCAGCAAAAAAATACCTCATTCTAAATTTCCCAATTATTTTTTAGCCTTAATTTTATTTCAATTTAAGCATGACTCAAATCTCTGGCGGCTTGATTTATTCTGCCCTCACTGAACTATCTACCTTACCAAAGGCCAATATACCTTTCAGTGTAAAACTGAATCTTTCAAATTTGAGGATCCAAGCTTAATATAGATAATCAAACTATAAACAGTGGAAAAATATTGATCTGAATTCATCGTAGATATATAGAATGTTACACCTTTGATTTGCAAAAAAAGAATGTCACATAGGGGCCAAGACTATCTATACTGTACTACTACTACACTACTGGTGTATATAAAAAATAACTTCCATAAATCCTTATGATGAATTTTTGTTGATATGATTGCCTCAAAAAGCATATATATATATATATGATTTTAAGTTAAAATTAGTTCTATTGTCATTAATCATCCTTTGTTGTATCAGCTTTTGAAGTAAAACTATATTACTCTTGTTAGTCATGCACAAACCAAAGGCATTGAGATTGAAATTCTAAGATCTAAGAGTTGATGGTCCTTGTAATAGAGTTAGTTTTTAAAATTGGATGAATGGTACAATTAGTTCAATTAAAGTACATGCATTGGATTTATAAATTTCTATAAGAAGATATAAATACCATAAAAAGACCTGCATATAAAGCACCACATCCTCAGCTCGCAACACCCTCTTCCCAACCATGGTCCACACGTCAAGCCTGTTCCTAAGCCACAAGGCCAGTGTCTATGACGCCACCTCCGAAGCACTCCGCAGTAATGCCACCATAAACCACAACCTCGTGTTCGACTCCCCCCGCCACCGTATAGCGCTTCTCCCCCTCCGTGCAGTCTATGTAGATCCCACTGCTCCCGACTATAATGATGTTATAATACATGAAGGAGACACTTTGGCAGCAGATGAGGTGTTGGGAATGCGGAAACCTCTGGCGTTGAAAATTCCATTGAAAAGTCGTGCGGACTTTGACCTGGATCCTCTGATAAAAGGCTCTCTCCCACTGCTGGATCTTCTTCGAGCTCTACATTACTATGCATGCAGCCATAATATTCGAGAAGCCACTTTGGACGAAACGGCGTTGCTCGCGTTTGGTTCTGCGGTGGAGCTGTGGGCAGATGAGTTGATAGAGGCACACGAGGGCTTTTTTTTGGCGGAAAAACACGGGTTAGATACGAATCTCTTCGCTCCCGAGTCGGAGTCTGACCTGGAAGCTGGCGAAAAGAGAACGGTCCCTGACCCTCTGTCTCTTTTGGAGTTGGATATTTTGGAGAGTGATACGTGCAGTGAGGTGGAGAGTGCAGTAAAGAGGAGAAAAACGGATGGAAGTGAGAGGGAGAGTGCTAGTGATAGTGGGAGTGATAATAATGAAAGTGAGAGTGAAAGTGAGAGTGGGAGTGATGATGATAGTGAGAGTGGGAGTGATGATGATAGTGAGAGTGGAAGTGAAAAAAATGAAAGTGAGAGTGATAGATAATGGCTGGGCCGTACATACTCGATCAACAGATTTTACTTATTTTCCATGGTTCAGCTTCGAGATGTGATTCCAGTCTCAAAACATACGATTCCAAAAAAAAAAAAACAATCATTCTGATAGGATCCGGCCAACAGTTATCAAGAATCAGAGTATGTATTCTGAAACAGAACCATTTATAGAGGATCGGATCAACAGATTCAGACAGCCATCAGACAGTTAACAGATTCAAACAGATTTGGGGAATTAGAAATTCATGCAAAGAATTTAAACCTAATCTCCAAATTGCAGTGTGATAAGGTACATCATCAAAATCTTTCATTACAAGGCCCTATGCCATTGTAAAACAGACATTACACACCATGGCCCCGATTTTATTATCAGAGTGACCATTCCTAGTCACTATTCTTAGATGTTCTGTGATTAATATATATTCAAGGTCCTTTGGGATCTTTTCAAAATAGTCCTATGCCGACCTAATTCTCAACCTGTCCTTCCGCCTCAGAACCCTTTTCCTCAGAACCCTTCTCAGATTCCTGCTTCTCTGCTTCCTCACGTTTCCGGGCCTCCACCTTCATCTGGTAGATCTTTTCCTTTCCATCATCATCAGCACTCGTTTCAATATCATAGAGACGCATCAACAACTCCTGCGTGTCATGCTTGTTGACCATCAAGTTGACGTTGTTGCGGCCCTTCCACACTGGCAAAAACACATCCTCCAAATCTCCTCCTCTCTCCACTGTAAGGAACACGCAGCCCTCGTCTAAGGTTTGCAATTTGGAGATAAAGTCGGGGTCCAAACCAGACTCGCCAAGCGCACTGATAGGTGGGAAAGCATCCTGGAGAAGCGTTTTCAACATATCCATATTGGTGGTGAGCTTACGTGCAGGCCCCAAGTATGGCTTCATGATAGTCATGGCTTCGTTCTGCGCCCTCCATGGACACATGCCGTTGTCGTTACGCTGTGCAGAGAAGATCTTGATTCCGGCATGGATCAACTTGAGCTTTTGTTGCTCAATCTTCAAGATCTCAGCAATGGCTGGGTGCACGTGATAGATCAGACGGCACGCTTCACCAGTAGCATTTCTAACAAGTTGAGTTCCGCGAGGGAATTTGTCGTTGACGTCATAGAAGTCCCAGCATTTCTGTAATTGAGGGTTTTCGGGGTCCAAGAATATAAAAGGCTCCTCATTGGCCGTGCGGACCTTTTTGCTTCTAGCCACGAACGGCTTTTGGAAATCTTCAGACTCTTCTGTCTTCTGCTTTTTCTTTTCGGGCCCATCATTATCTTCGGCGCCAGACTTCTCACTTCCGTCCTTGTCAGTTTCAGAGATTTCCTTAACTTCGGAGGTTTCGGTTTCGGTCTTAGTCTCGGTCTTTGTCTCAGCCTTTCTCAAAACAGTAATAAAGAAACCTCCCGTATTCTGCAAGTGTGGGTACACTCTCACACAACGGTCCAAGTGGAACTTCTCGGCCTCCTCTGCAGTAGGAGGGAATACCAGCGCATGTATCTTCTCCTGTGGCTCAGTCCTCTCCTGCATGTCCTTACCATAGACCTTCCACAGCGAAAGACCTTGTCTACGCACCAACTCGGGCAACTCGGTGGAAACGTCTACCACCTCCACACCAGGAAACCGCCGGAGTGCCTCAGCCACCACTGCCTCGTTCTCCACCGGCAGCATCAGGCACGTGGAGTACACCAAACGTCCGCCCTCCTTCAACAAGTGCAAACCGCGAACCAAAATGTTGACCTGGAGCGGGTGCAAGCCTAAAGCGTCACCCACAGTGAAGTCCTTCCATACGTTAATGTTTTTCCGCATGGTACCGTCTCCAGAACAAGGCACATCACACAAAATACGGTCGAAGCGGATGTGTGGCTGGCCGGGCCGCAACTGGATGCGAGGAAATAACTGCGCATCATGGTTAACCACCAATAAGTTGGGGCTGTTCAACCTCTTGACCTGGTGCACCAACATATGCAGGCGCTTGTAGTCGGCATCATTCGCAATGACAAAACCAGATGGCTCTGGGTCGTTGAAGTGGAGTGCCTCGACCAATTGGGCGGTTTTCAGCCCTGGTGCAGCGCACATGTCCAACACCTTATGGTGAGGTTGAACATCCATCAACAAAGGAGGGATCATGGAAACGGCCTCTTGACGCAGAATATTACCCACAGTGGTTTCCAACACCAAAAAACGCTGGGTCTTGGAAAAACGGGCGTTTTTACGGATCACCGATTTAGGCACATCCATCTGCCAACCAAACCCGTTGGGCACGAACTTGATGTTCTTGGGTGCCAACTTCAAACCCTCATGTTCAGCATGCTCCAATTTAGCCACATGGTCCGTAACAAACTTGGCGTTGACCTCGCCTGCATGCTTCTTCAGCCCCGTCACCCGGAACGTTAAAGGCAAATCCGTCTGGCAGTGGCTCTTGAAAGTATCCCACTCTTCACTGGGGATGATGCCTAGAGACTTGTAGTAAGTGTCCCATTTCTCGTTTTCACGGTTGACTTCCGTCCAGCCGCGGTTATCGGAGACGGCCTTGCCGTTTTTGGGCGTGAAACCTTTACCGGTTCTGTGGTTACGTTTTCCCATTGAGCTGAATCTGGGGCGAAGAAGTCGGTGCATGCTTTTTCTTCGCGTTTACTGTGCGCTTCTCATCGGCACTGCACCTAGCCCTCACAACTCTTGCAAAGTCGCTATCCATACTAGCTCATAACCAGTTTACTACTTTTTTCGATTTAAGAATTGCATTTTACGATATCACTGTTTATTGGTGTTTAATACACCGAAACCTGCATATAGAAAGAATTTCTAGTCAGAAAAGTACCCATGAAGCCATAGAGTGGAAACTCAGTCAAAGATTGGTAAGAGGACCCTGCATCCAAGAAAGCCCTGTATCCTGTACAGACCTATATTAATACAGACCTGTATTGTTACAGTCAAGAAGATTGATAGATGAAGACAAGACTATATACAGGATAAACAATTTTGAAAACTGGGCCATCTAATGTTCATTGTTACAGCTAAGGTATGATGCCCAGGTACTAAAGAATACAACACTAGTAATCGGAATAATTGGCAACCTATAGTGGTGAAGAATGGCACACTTGGTCACGTGATGAGGTGGGCATGATTACTGACCATGAAACATTCACAATGAATTACTATCTGACGTATGTAATATAATCCATATAATAGATTGTACCTAGTTTTATGGTCCACTATCACTGCTTATTCAGTGACAGTTAAACCATCCATCACTGGCTATCGCATATCACGTGACCGCCATGCACTATCACTACAAACCTTTACGAAGTATATCAACCACGAGGCCGCCATCCGATTATACCGATACCAAGGTAATCTGATCACGAAATTATATTTTTACATGAGAATTCCACTAAGAAAAATTTTGCACCCTAGATCACGTGATCATATCTCTATGGCAACCAATCGGGCGACCTATCACTCCAAACTTAATAAGTACCACTAAATCCAGCAAAAAATTATTTAGCCAATGTTAAAGTACTAGCAAGGAGTTCGAAACTTTTCAGTTGAAGAAAATTGTAGTATTGATAATCAGTGTTGTAGTTACATAATACTGCATATATATTTAACGAGTAGAAAGTTTGAGTCGTAAATTCGGGAAATTCGAGAAGAGGAAACTCCAATACTAGATAAAGTTTTCTTTTTTCTTTTTTTTTATTTTAGGGGATTTGGAGTATTGTTAAAGAAATAATCTCTTCATGTTGAGGAGTTGGTTACGAGCCCAGAAGCCTTTGGACCTTCTTTTTTGAGTGTAGGAATCAATATGTTATTAGTGACTATTGAGAATGTTCAAACTAACATGAACTATTCTTGTAATTGCATATTGACATGAGGACTGGTTAAGAAATGTGCTGCTATGGGACCAAGGTATCACGTGATCCATGATCTCAAAAGTGCAGATCTGGCTTGTTCAAATTTTCTCATCTTGAGAATGAAAAGAGTTCGGGGATATCGCCATCGTGAAAATTCATTTCTTTATAGGACTTGACTTAGTAGCTCGGACCTACATATAGCATCCGGGACCCCCCGGAACCCCCCGCAATTGGTCACGTGCACGGTCCTCTCACGCGACCTTCTTTGCTTTACACATCGAGACACGCAGCTAGTGCCTAAACCCCATGATCGGCCTCCAGGGGACCCGACAAAAAGCCCTTGGCTTTGTATGTATATTTCCACAGATTAATGTGCAGGTAGTCATGTATGAAGACCTCAAAAAGGTTCTCATTCATTTACATACCAATCACGAGCTAGTCACGTGTCAATCAAGTCATTCTCCATTGACGTAAATCAACCAGAGCATTTTGAAAAAAATTGGCAGCTTTTACAACTCCAAATTCTCTGAATGTGGTCAATTTCAAAATAATCATATTCAAAAATGAAAAATTTTCAAAAAAAGTATAGCATTTCTTGAAATTACCTGGAAAGAGCAGTCAGTAAGTGTATTCTTACATACATTTAAAGTTGATCAAGGTGAAGCCAGATTAAGGAATAGTTGAGTTAGAGGATCTGAAAAACAAGCAATATTCCAGACTCATAGTCCCAGCCCAAATCGATAGAATGGATCACGTGACTTATCATCAAATATGTTTGAAACTTGACTATTTGTTACCATAAAGATCTAGTTCCAGACCTTTAAAAGGTTCAATTTTACTGCTGACAAAATAATGGGAGAACAATGACTATGAGAGAGTCTGGCTCCGTACTAAATGGAAGTCATTGGCAAGAAGTCCTCATTGACACGTGACTCTAAAACTACAATCACATGAAAGCATTTTTACTAACAACAGTTTGCGTTCCTGGCGGTCTTCTACCGGATTTTTTTCTCGGAAATGGCCATGCAGCGGCTTATGGCGGCGGCGTCCACGACATGGCTCCGAATTGAGCACGGCACGCTTCTCACAAGCTTATTCGTGGCGAATGCAGTCAAATGGGCTGTTTTCGGCCGCTTGGGCGATGAAGAGCTTCTTATTCTACGACAAAAAGCAGGCTACACCATGTGGAAGTTCTGTGCAGGGTTCTTGGTTTTTTGGAGCAGCACAGATATTGACGTGTGCAGCGAAGCCTTCAAATATGCAGGGTTGTTTCTTGGGGTTCTTCTTGTCAAGTGTTTCCGGTACTTGGTAGCCCACCGGGTGGAGCAGGTGAGAGCCGAAGACCGAGAAACTGAATTCCGAGAAAGCGAAAACCGAGGGATAGGAACCGGGGTAATTCAGACTGCAAATGGCAAAGTTTTCTTCCAAAACCAGTACCTCCGTCTAGCCTTAGGCATGGCGCTTGTCAATTTTGTGGATGCACTTCTCATTTACAAGTATCTCTACGACGTGATCTGGCACCGGTACTTTTACCATAATGTGTTGATTTCCCTTTTCGGCTATGAGCTCTTGACGCACTATCCCTCCACACTTTCCACCAGCATTCACTTAGCATTGAATATGTGTGAGATTGGGGAATGGAGACGGGCGGATTGCTCGATTTGGCGAAGTAGGAAGACACGGGTGCTTTTGGTGGCCGAGTTCTTGATGCACTTGCTTAAGTTTGCATTATCCTGCATATTCTCTGTGCTTTTCTTGTACTACTATACTGTCCCGTTCCACATGGTACCATCCTATTATACCAACTTCAAGACTACTGTGGATAAGGCACGACAGCTCCTTGATCTTTTGAAGCGCGACTTGCTTGTTCGCCGTCTTAAATCACCTCTGTCGGTACCTCACGTGACCTGTATCATCTGCTACGATTCTTTGGACGATGCACACTTGGACTCCGTACGTTGTGTGCAGGCTTGTTACCATGCTTTTCACTACGATTGTCTTCGACTGTGGCTCCATTACTCGCCCACATGTCCAACCTGTCGGCGTCCGGTTTGAAATTGATCTTGGTATTTGATTTTGTTAAATTCTACGCCTATCTGCAGGAGTCGCCACATGACCTTATTACTTTATTGGTTCCCGGAGAATACTATTTACAGGGATCCGGGCGGCATGACCACAAGACACATCACAAACCCTGATCAAGATTAATACCCGATGATCAAGTCTGCGGAGTTCTCTGAACCCCGATCGACAGCATTTGCATATAGTGGGCTTCTCTTATGTATATCTCGAGAAGAACACGTAATCAGACTAATACAATGACAGTGTCGGCATGAGTTTTCCTTCCAATAAGATTTGTAACCACAACGGCCTGCACATAACAATGTTTCCCATGCTTCTGATCCACATTGGAGGTCTGTAATTTTCTTGGGCCGGCCAAAGCTCAAACGTGCGCCGCTTGGGCCGACCATAAATTACCATATACGGTAATTTCCTGGGATCTGCCCATGCAGCCAAAAGTCTTCCGGACAATTTCTTTATAATGATTTTCGGACCAGCCACATAATATCTAGAGTGTTTTTAGGTCTTCTGATCACATAGGAATGTCCATGTACTTCCGACAAGAAGTTACCCATTTGTTTGGCTAGCATATCAAATAGGCAACAATGAAACACTTCTGTGAGGGAACAGGCAAAGACATCTGAAACATTAAGTGGAAAAAATCCATCTTAAACACTTCTGAAACAGTAAGTAGGTGAAATACTTCTGAACCACTTCTGACACTGAAAAATAAGTTATCTCAGACATTTCTGAAACAAATTAGAAACAAAACGAAACACATTAGAAGGTGTTGTATCAAAAACACATCTTCAATAATATTCTCTGTTGAGGGTGTCGATTTCACCAGAAGGCTCGGACATAAGCGTCTTCTTGTCGTCATCGTTCCCATCATGGATAAACTCCTCGTACTGGTACTCAGAATTAGCATCCTTGTCTAGAGGCATGGTGTCATGCATATTGAGGCCATGGCGTCCTGCATCTGGGTCCAAGTCAGGCCCGGAGCCATTATAATTGCCAAAATACGGCGACGCCATTTCCTTGGCCGGCAGTACATACGGTTCAGCAAGCGACTCCCTCGAAACGCTATCGTATATATGTGGTTGTGGCTCATCCGACACAATATCCGATACCACATCGGACGCCACATCATCCTCCAATTTGGGCCGCTTGTTTTTCTTGACGTTGCGTGTTTCGCCTCGCTCCTGCTTCAATGCCTGCTGCTCTCTATACTTGGCCAAGTAGATCTTCAACACCTCCGCGTAATTCTCAAACCCCAAGTCGTGCAAGGAAAAAAGCACATCTTCTCCATTGATGGTCTTTCTTTTTTCCCGAACACACTTGTCACTGGCCTCACTTGTTATGAAGGAGATGAATTCAGATACACACTCCTGCATACACTCCTTGGCGTCTTTGCTGACCTTGGCCGCCTGAGGAAGCGTATTTTTCATAAGACGGGCCACGTTTGCTATGGGCAACCAACGGTCTTGCTCACGGAGCTCCATGTCGGGATTTCCCACCACGTTGTGGTTTCCGTCGTCTTTACCGATGGGAAGATAACTCATACTGATCGGACTGGGTTGGTATGGAATGGACGCCTAGGGGATGCTGCCTCGTATTACTGCTACCAGAGATCTATCTTTTTTTTTTTTTTTTTTTGGTATACTTATATCTTGCTTGTGTCACGTTTTTTTGTTTTGCTGTGGTTGCCGTGCTATATGCCGTTCCGTGCTATGTTTATGCTGTGCTGTGTTGGTTAAGATGTGCTTATTATTGATGGTCTGTGAATGGTGGTCGCGCGGTGTACGGGTGCGCTGCCCTAGAGATTGGTATTTAAGATGGAACATTTCAGACCACTTCATCTAGATAAAGGTATCTTTTGGTATAGATGTTCTTTTTTTTTCCGTTTTTTCTTCTCGATATTGCATATTTTGTTTTTAGTATGTAAATTTGTATTGGCATTATATAGTGTGTGGGAACTAGTGTGGTGTCCGAGAAGTGAAATCCTGTATACTGATAGGAGACGAATTTGTGGAAATTTGTAGTTCCAAAGTCCATGATTTCTACTACTGTTTAGTATTAAGAGATCCGTGAAATTCAGGTGACTCGTGATACCGCTCAACCTAGAGCGGAATCCCCTCTATATATACCTTTCCACCCTGGACTCCTTGTTCCTGCACCCGGACTCGGTATTTCCTTGTCTAAAGTCAAACCTGACTACTCCTGACGCCAAGCCCCGGATACCATACACTTCTGCCCTCATGCGTTCCTCGGAACCTTATGAGACTTGTCCAATTCCGTTGTACTGCAGGTAACACAATACCTGCATACACGGAGCAGCACATATCACATGTTCAACAGAATTTAGTGAGTGAAGGATAATTCTTGGACGGGTATATGAAGTGATCTTATCAATATATCGGTCTTAATACTTGAATGTCCTAGAAGAGTTGGCCAAATACCCCTGTACGTCTCCCTGATAGTCTCTTATAAACTCACCCCAGCTCTATAGATGTCACGTGACGAGCTCAATTCTGATTTCAAAGTCCGTCACCACTTTCGATTAATATTTCAGATCTTTTATTTCATGTCAAATACTCTGTATCTAATAATTTTGAGGTGTTGTGGTTAAAGAAACTCTACTTTTAAAGAAAAATCCTACATATAGGACTAATTACTAGCATGCAATGAAAGATGTGGCAACAAGTCAAATCATTTCAATGGATATTAAGCTAGTTGAAAATTAATTTCCAGATAAAAATTTTGCATTGTATCCAATATAAATTGTAATGATTGAGTTGGATTATATACAGTACATCTTAAACGCTACTACATTCAGTTTCGAGAGTGCCATATTATGCATTTCAGTCTTTAAATATTTGCAGAATTACCATAGAAATCACTGCCGGATTTCTGTTTTCCTAAAGGAACATCCGTACACCATACACAATGATCACGTGATACAACACATTAAGAATACGACCTAACAAGTTGGAGAGGTATGACATAATTAAGCCACACAGGTTCTTAGAGTAAGCGAATTATTAACATTCAGTAATGGGAAATTAAGTGTTTCCAAAGCTATTGTATCTTAAAGCACTGGTATATTATATACAGGTATTGAGTATCCAGAAGATGACAAACTGAATTTTTAGCTAGTGAACCAATTATAAGGGCTCAGTAAATCTCAAACTAGGCTTAGTTTTTTTTTCTCACTAAAAAGAATCATAGTCAAAAAGATTTTAAAGTGCATCATCAGAGGCAAGCGTCGTTTAAATCTGCATACAAGATTAATCGATATACTTATCATTGAAAAACATAAACGTGCCTTCATAAACTAGAACCAGTTAGCTTCTTCTCTTAATTTTCAAAGAAGTGAATAATAATTTTTAATGATCTTAAATACCAGTAAAATTTGCATACTCTTGTGATAACCCTATAGTATTCATTCGCAGTGTTCGGTAAAAGACTAGGGAATCAGAGAAGTGATACGGTATATAAAATTAGTGGGATTCCCCTATTAAGAAACCGTAGAGCTTATTAAAACTCTGAATTGGCGTCTGGAATTTTTTTACTTAAAAATCTTGGCTTTTTTTAGTACTAAACGGGACTCCAGCACTGGCCCATGGTGATCGTATACTGTATGCAGACCAGCATCACTCACTCATATCCACACCACGTCACAACTGAGACCACTACACAACTGAGGCAGAAGTAGCCATCGGGTGTAGCCAGAGAGAATCTGCCAAATTGAACAAACTTGAAATATTGAAAGATTGAAGTATTCAAAATATCTGGATCATTGATACACTGATATACTGAAACATTGATACACATCTGAAACACGCGTGAAACATTAAATCAAGATCCCAAGATGTCAGCGATTTACCTCATTTTTTCACAGCTCGTCACCAAAATCGTGACGTTTGCCATGAATCAGGTGCTTCTCCGAAACATGTCGCCGCTGATATTTGGGATGGTGGCCTATTTCGACTTTGTCCTTGGGTCCATTCTCTTTTTTAGCCGAGAAGCGCAGAGAATCTCCAATCAGAGAGTAACGCGTGGCCCCGGAGCAGTAGGAAAAATTGTGACATTTCTGTACATTCCGCTGCTTTTGGCATTACCCGTGGCGGCGGTGGTTTGGGGCTTACAAAGAAAATCAGACGTGTTTGTTGGTATTGTCCTGCAGGCAGACACCCTTCCCCTTGCAGTTGCACTTTTGGCGGTGCTGGTGGCCGTGGAGCTTCTTTCCGAGCCCTTTTTTGCCGTCAATCTGTTTGAACTTGGTTTCAGGGTGCGGTCGCGAGTGGAGTCCGTGGCTGTTGTAGCCAAATGTGGCCTTTTTCTTGGTATTTTTTTGGTGGGGCATAAAGAAGGAGCAAATGATATGGGCTCGGCTCTTTTGGCGTATTCCGTGGGTCAAGTGGCCTATGCTGTTGCCATATATGCGGGGTACATGGTGCACTTTAAGCGTCTCTTTTTGACTGGAGGTACAACAAAAAAGAACGACGGTACTGGCCAAGATAAGAAAGACGCTTTCCAAAAAGAAAAAGAGCCTCTCCAAAAGAGGCAGGAAAACGAGAAAGATGCTTTCCAAAACAGCACACCTAAGTCCAAATCACCTGCACCTTTTTATAAGTTAGACCCTCACCTTTGGGCAATCTGGAAAACGCTCTTCATACAAATGATCTTCAAACACCTTCTAACCGAAGGAGATACCCTCATTTTGAGCTCCCTTTTTTCCATTTCACAACAGGGCATCTACTCTGTCATTGCCAATTATGGCTCTATTATAGCGCGACTTCTTTTCCAGCCCATTGAAGAGTCGGTAAGAATGGTGACGGCGACTGCATTGGGACAAAACGACCGAAATGCATGCATCTCCAATATGGAAAACCACTTAGTGTTTTATTGGAACTTGTCGCTTTTAATTGTGTTGGGAGGCTACACTAATGGGGCCTTTATGCTCCGCACGCTTATAGGCAGGAACGCCCATTGGGCCAACTCGCCTGTCTTCGACCACTTCTCCCAATACATGGTGTACCTTCCATTTTTGGCATTTAATGGTGTTTTGGAGGCCTTCTATAGTTCTGCTTCAAGTCAGACACAAATGCGCCGCTTTTCACTCTTTCTTTCCGTTTCCAGCGTGGCCTATTTTGCGCTTTTGGTGCTTTTTATCCGGAACTGGAACTGGGGTATTTTGGGGCTCATTCTCTGCAATATCTTAAATATGTGCCTAAGAATCCTGTACTGTGGGTACTTTTTGTGGAATTTCTGTGGAGGAAAATGGAGAAATGGTGCGTTCAAGGCGGTCTTTGTTCCTCTAGGGCTATTTTTGGCGTCTTTTTCGATCCAACTTTGGCTTTTTGATGGAAAATCTAAGACTGTAAAACATTTTTTACTGAGTGTTGGAATCTGTGGCATTGTATTGATCTCTATGGTTTTGAATGAGCAGAATCGAGTCAGAGGTGTATTCAGGAAGAGAAGCGAAAAGAAAACACAATAAATAATTCAAGCAACTATGAAGACGTATTCAATCCGAGTATTGTTTCTCTCTTTTATTTGCTATCTTTTTTTTTTACAAAAAATTCGAAAAAAAAAGATTCGTTCGGAGTCGTCACGCCAGGTCCAGGACAACCTATACCAAAGCCAAAGAATGTGCCATCCGCTTCGCCTCCACCACGGGTAGCATACTGTGCTGAATTGCTTCCCTCCAGTGATGGTGCTACTCATTGCTGAGGGGTGAGGTACTGATTACTCAAGCACTCAAACCCTCGACCGCGGGGATCGAACCGGACACGTTCGTTTGTAGTATACGTCGCAGAGGACACAAGCAGCGCGCTTCTGCCATATGCCATCACAGCACAAAATTTTTTAATTCACATAACCATCCTGGGTAAGATACCAAAAATTCACAAAATGACGTTGTATGAAGTATTTTGTACTATATTAGACAGAAAAGTAGTAAAATGGGCTGATTTGAGAATTGACAAGGATAAATAATTGGTAGGACTGCATATAGTTACAATTGTGCATAAAACTCATCTCAACCAACCATTAACTAACGGCTGAATCACTACAGAACGGTAGCTTCATCTTCAAGGTATTACATCAAAAGTGACCCTAAACACTACACTCGATATTTGTCACGAAATTCGATACCACATACGACATTGACACCACATACGCCACGACATACGACATTCATACTACTACGACATGCTGATTGCGGATGTATCCAAGACCATGAGCGACTTGGCCGCCGCCATTAATAAAAAGAATAGTGAGCTAGACGAACTCAAAGCAAAGTATACGGAAAATTTGAATGTCGTACAGAAATATTTAGAAGGACTACAGAATTGCGACATTCCTCAAAGCCCAGAACAGTTTCTAAAACTTATAGTAACCCCTGTCGAATGTCGTAAGTGTGGAAACAAATTGCACGACATTGGCCAAGAAACCGATTATATGTTGGTTCCCAAAAAATCTATAGAGCTTTCATCCGAAAGCCTACAACGGAATGAAAACCCGGTGCATAGTGTGGAGGCCACACTTCGAAATTTACACATGGAGAAGCCAGCCAGTGAAAAACCCGTGCACCACACCCGACTGTCGCTGAAAAGAACTTGTTCATATTGTGGCAGGACAGGTCACTCCAGATCTCGATGCTTTACCCGATTGAGCAAAGAACCAGGGTCCAGTAAGTCTTCGTAAGAAGATTTTCTACTACATGCAAGAAATCAACCCTATATACAGGAGTATACTCATAATAAGTGTTTACGAATTATTTTGGGTTGTCTATGTAATGAGGTGTTGTATCAAGAACTTGAAAGACCGCATGCGACCAGAACTAATCAACCCTTTTCAATTTTTCTTCAAAGGAAACGCTTGATATTCAGCTCAATTGTGAAAAGGTCACCAGGAATCTGCATATGGTATTAAAAGAATGGAGAGTTTTCCAAAATTTGTAGCCATTTATAGCTCATTTATTTCCATAAGAAAAAGGCAAAGTATATTGAAGGTGATACAATGAACTGATTTTGTCAAGCAATGAAGATTTCACACTATCATTTTGAACTGAGCACATTTTTTGGCTGCTACATGAATTATATGCATTCACTAAACAGCTCCAAGTTTATCTGAGAAGTAGTTTTCATTGAAGAAACCATAGTGATAAATAAAATGATGAAAGACATAACCTGATTAGTCATAATGAGGATAATTATAATCGGCCAGTTATTATTAAATCACTTCCTTTAAGTATTTAGTACTCAGTAACATTTTTGTTTTGATTAATGAAGGAAATCGAGCGCTAGAAATCCAGGTTTCCACGATAATAACCCAAATATAATGTGACTTTTCAGTAACATCTTACCGTATTTCGAAGTAATTTTAAAAACTAAAAATAGAGAATTTTGACTATTTTGAAGAAAAAGTTTCCTCTACACTACGATAAAATGATTCTTATGCTGTACAAAATTTTGTATTATTTTAACAACCTCCCGGTGGCCTAGTTGGTAAAGGCGCAAGACTGTAATGGCATTGGTATCTTGAGATCGGACGTTCGACTCGTCCCTGGGAGAACTTTTTGCTAGTTTACTCTGCTTCCAACTGCAGGTTTCTATCTGGGTTTACGGAAATTGCAGTTCTGGAGAATGTTCTGCAACCGCCTGCATATAACACAAATATACTGTACATAATCAATTGATACTTCATGTAATACAAGTTGACTTCCGTAAATAAACTTTTAGACTAAATATTGTCTTGTCAATGAATAGAGTTGATCCCCTTTTTCAAAAGACGATATAGATTATCATGAAGGGAAAAAATATATTAGAGTAGCCCACGGTCCTGTATATAGTGCATGGCATACAGTGGTGTGTATAGAGTAGCATAGAGTGGAGTAAGTAATTATTGTATGTGTTTTAAGAGTTTCCAGCGTTAATTACCACCTTTATATTTTCAATGCAATTGAAGCCTTTTTGCAGCCAAAGTTGCACCCTCTCACTTAATAACATGGCCTCACACTGAATTGAATGTCGTTTGAGTTTAGCTACCAAAAGTTATGAAGGTGTTTCTTGGTCATTTTTTTTTATTTGAAAATTGGTGCAAAAGAAACTAGCATCTCGAGCTATACTCACATTTGAGAAAGAATACTTCCGTAAGAGCAACTTTTTAAGGCCAAAAGAAGATAACAATCGGTTCTCATTTGAAAATTATGGTCTTCCAGAAATCTGAAGATAAGCCTATTACCATATATTGAAAAAGATAAAAGAGCTGACTCAAAAATTTTAATTGATTGTGGGCTGAAATGAAGGTGAGTATAGCTTAGCAATATGAACAATTATTTTACAAACTGCGTACTTGTATATAAATACACCCTCTGTGTAGTAAAAGTGAAAATATTGCCTATAATGAAAACCAAAAAGTTTGACTCCTTGTTGGTGAATTTGCACTCACCTTAGCGAAGTTACCTGTATCGTGAACTGCGGAGGGTGCGGGGCTCTGTACTTCCGCACACATGTGTATGTGCACCATTTGCTTGTACTTACCACTTTTCATCACTTCAAGATCAGGCAAATCATCATTTTGATAACAAAAAATAACAGACATCAATCCAAAAAATCCAGAGAAAATACACTCAAGTATCAAGTATTAAATCAATTGGTTGAGAATTAGTATAACCCATTCCATCTCGCCATGGGGCTCAACCCACCCATTTTAGCAGCCAAGATAGGCCTAAAGTTGGGACCGTATCCAAGAGAACGTTTCAAGCCCGTTTTAGAAGTCATTGAATCTGATTTTGGACTGTTAACTTACTCCTCTGCACAAGAAACCGTTCTTCCAGAGTCTGACAATAATTCCCTCACAAAAAGATCTGCTATTCCTGTCAGTGATTCTGGTGATTTTCTTAACAGTTTAGTCAAATCTTCTACCTGTGTTGAGCTTATCTCTATGTCTACTTCTGACAAGCAAGCTCTGGACGATTTGGACCCTGGTGTAAGTGCAGATAATAGAGACCCGAATTTTGGTGTTGAGCATGATAAAACTCTGGACAAAGCAAAAAAAGTCTCTTTAAAAGTATCAAAGGCAAAAGCAACCTTCAATAGAAAGCTCAAGGAATTGTTGCTGCCAAAAGGCCTTGCCTTGTTCAAGAAAGAAATGCCTACTTCGTCCGCGAATGGGTGCGAAAACTGGGACTCAACATCAAAAAGTCTCAAAAAGCAACAAAACAAGCACGCCATCCATTTCCAAGCCACCAAAAAATGGAGCAAGTTGCTTGAAAAATTCCGACTCTTGAAAAAACATAACAATTGTTATATTCAAAGAGCTTCTGTTTGTGATGATTCCGAATGCCCAATTAAAGTCCGCAAAGTGCACCGTCTTTCCGCGAGTCGCACTTTTTGCCGGATTTATGCATTGAGAGTCGGTTGCAAAACAGTGAGCTTTGACTTGGTCAATTTACAGGAGCCTAACCAGCCCTCTGAGGCAATGGGAACTCTTGAAATGACGCCATTAATTCTAAACGATGGACCGGTGAAAAGTAAAAATCTTAGTGAAAAGAGTTCCGGTATCCAGGCCGTCCAGATTTGTTCTCACATTGACGAGTCTAAAACTTTGGTTGCAGCTGAAGAAAATGCCGAACTTGCACCAAAATTTAATTTCAAAGTGCCAATTTCCTATTCTGTTGGTGACACAACTTTCTATAAATTCAGAGATGAGTGGCCTGTCAAAGAGTGCTCACTTAGCCAAAGAAACAGAACTACAGATAACACAACTGATTATGTTCCTCAGATAGAAGTTACAGATACCTTGATTTCGAAGGGAAAGAATACCATAGTCGAGATCAAAACAGTGTCTCCTAAAGTCTGTACACACAGGGATCAAAAGTTGTCAAAGGCCTTAGTCCTCTATTCTAGCAAAAGCAAGCCTAGGATACTCGAGACAGTCCCTTCTAGTATTACCCGAAAGAGTGTCTCTGCCATTGTTTCTGACTGCAATATCAATCGGACCGGGACATACAAGCTCAAGGGATTGCTATGGATTGCTCTTAATATGCAATACATCTTGGGACCCCATCTCAACACTTCCAACGAGTTAAATTTTCTACTGGTTGACTTGACAAACCTTACAAAATCCAGAACAGAAAGAGAAATGAACGAGTACATGGAATACATGAGATCGGTGATAACCCTTCAAGGAATAAACAGAACTGGAAAGCTTGAGGAGTTCTACGATAATGGTTATACTGATGAAGGTAATGGTATTACTAAAAAGCCAGCACCTGTATTCATTTGTGTTTCCAAAGAGGAAGTGACTCAAGAATTTCCTCTGATGAATCTGCAACTTCCAGTTCCTGAGCAGCTTTCTTACTTGAAAGCCGTGGTGCGCACACAGGATGTGTTAATGGACCGATACGAGAAGATATTGGTGGACCATTTCTATGTGGCTGACCAAATTGAGAAATACCTAAACTCATTTCTACAACAACTTCGGGCCATAGGAAAGTATTTTGTGAAAATATGTACCGAAATGGCCTCACAGGACCTCTCGAATGATGTCTTGGACAACTACGAAGACAGGTTGCGTTTAGTGCTGGATGAATTGGCACAAATGCAAACTATAAACCTCAGTGCAAGGAATTGTGTCTTGCAAATACAATTTGGCTACAAGAAGAGTCTACGAAATGTGCTCTTTGGCTACAAAATTGCTTATGACGTTAAGGCAAAGAGTCTGAACCAAATCCACAAGCTTTGGGTGCAAATACTAGGTGAGAAGCCATTAACACCCGAAAAATTGGAGGCTATGATTGGCTGCTCAAGTTTAGAGAACCAAAAAGACTTTTACGAAGAATGCCATCGATTCAAAGCCTTTGAGGTTTTACTGCAAAAATGTGACCGCCTTAAAGCTCTCTACAAAAAAGTGAGCAAAGCGCGAGAGCAGTTGCAGCTATCATATATCGACGTGATTCTGAGCTACATACAACATGTGTATGATTTGCCAGAAACGAAAACAATTGATAATGACAATTACAATGACACTAATAATGTCAGTGACAGTGACAGTGATGATGACAATTATTACGATTATGATTATGACTTTGACATAGACTATTCCTATGATGAAGACAAGAACAATCTACGACGAACGGACTGACTGACTAGCTGACTTAAACCTTGCTAGGAAGAAAAACAATTGAGATGAGTACTGGTTCAATTGCTAGAGGTGATTGAAAAAAAAACAGTTGGCCACTAACTAATATTGGAGGGAAATGGTGGAGAGTTTGGCACTGGCAGGTGCTTTTCTGGGATTGTTTTTTGGTGGCTTTGAGACACTTTGGAGTAATGAACCCCATTGTGAGCCTTGGATTTTGAAAAAATGTTAGTGAACCCTTAAAAGTGGGATTACAACATTTGAGTAATATGGGCCTTGGCAAACATAACGGGATTGTGAAACAAAGTAATTCAGAGTCACCATGAATACAAACCAGAAAAGAAACTACCATTCCAAATATTCTCCTAGAAACCTACAATGAAAAGAGTGTGGCCATAATTATTTCAAGAGCTTTTAGATATTAGAGCAGACTCAAACAAATGACTATACATGAATTGCAAAAAAAAAAAGTTTGTGTAGACCAGTAGCTATTAGAGAGTCGAGTAATAATTAGATTTAATCATTGGTGGCTAATGATTAGAGACTTTCTTTAGTGCACTTTATATTATTCAGTTTTTCATCGGTCATTGGCATCTGTAGGATTGTGTTACAAGTTTTTTCTCCTGATTGTATTAGTGGCTGGTGCAGGTAAAGAACATGCCCTAAGCGAGTACTCAAGGTGAAATGTTTTTCTTGAACTTTCACTACAAGTGAAATTTAGCAATGACTAGTTTAGGTTCTAGTAAGCGATTAATGAATCAATAGTAATTATCCTGGGATTATTACTAAGTAAATGTTTTTTTATATACTAAGCTGGCTTAACTTTTGCTACAAAAAACCAATTAGAACATGGGTGACGGTACTCGAGTCTTTTCTGGCCTTGACAGACCTTTATTCAACAAATTTAATGTACTTTTTCACTTGGTATCATTCTACCTATATATTTAAACTTCTCTTAGACGTTAAACAACTTTTTTAAGTACAATTTTCAAAACTTAATACTGTTTTAAGTGCTACTTCTGTCAATCACTCTAAAAAAGATCACTTTGAATTTGAGAAGGACTTGAAAGTCAATCCCAAAGAAGGAAAAAATCTACATCAAATAATACACCATTATTTTTGTTCCTTTATAACAATTTTTTAGGTATAGTAAACAAGCATACATTTCTAATAATCCGCTACTAAATTTGACAAGAAGGCACGAGGGTTACTTATGTTTAATCCAGCAGTCTATTTACTTACCGGATATCAGTACAGCACTTTAAACTTTGGTGATCGCTTTTGGTTAAAGCGTACCCAGAGAGTCAAACCGTAGTATGAGCGGGTTCAGAAATGATACTAGCTGTATAAGAAGTCATTAGGTATGGAATTACAGTATTACCAAAGAATCACCATCGGATCTATCCTCTCTAAATAGTTCTCTAGAGATAGGAATCTTAAATTACCAAATAAAAAGGAAATTGGCATGATGAGGCAGTTGCCGTTACCCCTTGATGGGTACTCAAAGAGTATAACGATAAATAATATTTGCCATCAAAAGTAAGTCTAAAACTTGAATAAAACCAATGTCTCTCCTGAAACCCAATGTTCGCATTTTAAGTACTACACTCATAATAATTAAGCAAGGCTTACATAGTGACATTATAGTGCGGGTGTTACAAAAATAGGCTAAACATTTTGGGTGTGAAAAAGTAAGAACAAAACTCATAGACTTATATATATAGAGTATAGTTTTGAAGATGTGGTCTTTGTGATGCTCTGGGGTATTGGATTACCAAGCCAAAATTACCAAGTCAAAATTAACAAGAAAAAAATTCCAAAAGATTCCAGTTTTAAAACACCCAGGTGTATGTACATATCAGTGTGTACTGCTTTTGTGATGTGGAGTATGTGCTTATTCTCGCGGATTGAGGTAAACTGCTCTCTTGTACCCTCAACTTTCTTATCTCCGCCTCCACCATCAAACAAAGAACGCTTTGCCTTTTGATGCTTCGAGACCAGAAAAGAAACTCCAATCCCCTTGAATTCGTTTTGATTACTTTAAGTTTCGAAATTAATTCCAGCCGTGTTCTCCATGAGACGACACCAACAACCAACTTTCGCACCCACAAAAGGTGGAGCGAGAGACCTTCACTTCAAAGCGAACATGGACCTCTCTACAGCCAACAGAGTTACTACTAGAAACAGTGACTTTAGCTCTGCCAAGAGACGTCTCAATATTTGGGATTCCGAAGTGGCACCTGCCTCTGAGACTCCCGAAATTCTGATACATGACACTTTAAGTCGGGCAACAACATATAAGGAACACCAGAACACTGTGAAACCCTCTTTGGCCATACAAAAGCCAAAGGCCACCTTTAAAGAAAAACTCCAGGGCTTATTACTGCCAAAGGGAATTGCCTTGTTCAACAAGGAAATGCCTGCTACTACACCTGGAATTGGGTGCGAAAACGCGACTCTGGTCACAGTACCCAAAAACCTCAAGAGGCAACAAAACAAACACGCGGCCCATTTTCAAGCTACTAAGAAATGGAGTCGCTTACTTGACAAAATCCGGCTTTGGAAAAAGCACAATGCATGCTACATCCAAAGAACACCGGTATGCTATTTCCGTGAGTGTCCTGTTGAGGAGCAGAAAGTGCGCCGTATTTCCGCGAGTCGCGCTTTTTGCAAGCTCAGAGTGTTTGCATTGAAAGTGGGTTTCAAACGGGTTAACGAGGACTTAATTAACTGGAATGATCCTTCCAATAATCCCTACGGGGACATGACTCCCGCTCAATTCGTGACCCTTTCACGTGCTCAATACAAACAAAAGCAAGATATTTCGAAGTTTCGTGTGAAGCTTAATAAGGAGCTTGACCAGCTGGAAGCCTTTGAGAATAGACGCTCAAAGCAAATCACTGATTCTCATCCTAAGAATGCTTTGGGGCCATGCACTAAGTTGGATGCAGCTCAGATTCCTGACTTGCTGCCTCCAAAGCGAGTTCCTAAGAAGCAAGTCCAATTCGCCAATGCCAGAGTCTACAATATCAGTACACTCAAGCCAGCAGAGACTAGGGACTTCAAAACAGTCAAAGGAGCTTCAAGAAATGTCTCA